>AWWV01012874.1:0-10556 GCA_001974805.1 Corchorus capsularis
ATTAGGTAGATTTTAATCCTTGCTCGCTCTAAATCTAAATAATGTGAGAGGGAGATAAGGAAATCATATATTAACTCCACCTCTTAGCCTACTGGTAAGAGGTTAGGGAGTTCACCAATAGAGTAGGAGTTCAAACTTCAAATCCCACTCTCCCCCTTTCCCTCATGTTAAGAGAGAACAAAAAAAAAAAGGAAATTACTGACAAATCAGTAATCACCTTTAGGCTTGAGGGAACATCAATTTCATTAAAGTAAAGTAAATTTAATGAAGTGTTAAGTGTACCTGGTGCTAAATTTGTGCTTAGATTTTAGGAGGAAATATGATTTGTCAAAATTTTATTGGTCAAGACCACGGATGATGTGATGGACCCAGTCCATCTAATAATTTCACATAATACAAATAAACGAGCGGGCTAAGTCTAGGTTTCCACAATTTTTTACCTGTCTGGAATCACTGTATCATCCTTTCTATATGTTGTAGTAATTCTTAATTTAATTTGTTAATTTTTAAACTATTAATTTAATTTGTTAATTTCTTTAAACTATATATAGAAAAAGAATCAAACATATATACTAAATATTATTTGAAAGACCTAGGAAATTTACCAAAAGCCCCTTTTGAGGATCGATGAGGAGGCTCTATTTGAACTTTGTTTGTCCTTTTTTGTCTTTTTTCACTTGCCAAATTACTAAAAAGACCCTAGAATAGTTTCTAGTCAGTTCTTACCCTTTAGTCCTTTTTTGTAATTATCTTTTCATTTCACATAAATGTTATAATAAATCATATCCTCCTTATCTCTACTTTTGCGCTAATGAATACTAGAATTATAACATCTCATGTCTTTCATGTCCATATGAAGAAGAGGATGAACTTAATTTTTGTTTAAGTGCTACACACTTTAGAGGAGGAAACAAAATTAAAGCTACTGCACCTGTCCATGTACAAACTAATATTTACTATTTATTGCTAATTAACTTTAGGACATATGCTCAATGTTAATAGTATAGCCTTTTAAAGATGCAACACATTTAAAATCATAATACTTTCAAACTTTCTTACGTATCAAACAATTTAATTCGAATAGAAAATTGTTCAAAGAAATAGATTTCTGAACAGCGCTAATCCACTTGTTAATTAATATTTTATATATATATATATATATATATATATATATATATATTCATGATCGGTTTTCCCTCATTGCTAGTTGCAGCGGTATCTTTTCATTTCAAACGGTTAAACAAGAAGTTTCAGATGAGGAACCCTAGAAAAGGCTTAATTATTTACTCTCATATGAGTATAGTATAATCTAATTTTTATCCATGTGATAGGCTTAAGATAAGTGATAGGCTAAGTATAAGAGATATACATGTGAGAATTAAATTTACAATTTAAATTTGGTTAGCTAGACTAGATTATCTCTTATGCATCAGTTAAGATTTGAAATACTCATTCCCTCCAATACATATAGTCTGCATCTGTCAACAACTGGAAACAGAACTTCCAAACCAAACCTTGACTTTGAATCATATTCCTCAGTTGCAGGAAAAATACAATACAATTCAAATAATGTATAGAGCTAGTAATTTTTTTTCCCTTTAATAATGGCAGCATGATCGAGACCTTGATGGGGTTTTTCACGACAAAACACATGAAAAAAAAAGGTCTAGGTACTAAATTGTGGTCCCAGGATCTAGAACTATCAAAGAGAAACCCTAACCTTTGATTTTTGAACTGGTAAATATGAAGAAATGAAAAAAGGCCGTAGATGCGGCTGCATATTCAACATTTCACCTTCAAACGGTAACCTCTATATATATATATATATATATATATATATGCACCAAAACCAGAAGACTATAGCTAGGGCATGTCTGAGGAAGGAGAGCACAACTATACTATATTCATTCATATATACATTCAATGTAAGCACAAATTTGGAAAATAAAATTAACTGCTTGAAAATTAAAGCATTCTGTATACTCTGTAGTTTTTACTGGACTGCAAAATAAATGGGAAATCAAGTATGAGCATATATCATAACAAAGAAAAAGGGTCGGGGTTGTAAATTTTGAACTTCTGTTTTTCTTTTTGGTGTAATATGTTTGGGGATTAGATCTGAATATAAAAGCTAAGCCTGGGATTCAAGAACAAAACTTCAGTGAAAATTCATCCACTCACTATAGAATACAAATATATACAACCGAGAGGGGGGAAAAGGATGAACTAAGTGTTAGTATTTATGATTAATACTCCTGAATATTTAACAGTCTTTTACTACATCCAGTATTTGGTTTAGGAATTTCAGCTTAAAGTACTCGAACTGTAAAGAAATTAATTTATAGCAAGATCTAAAGTGAGTAGTGAGCATAAACAAATTAAAACATATATATATATATATATATATATAATTATCATACACAATTCCAACGATATATGAACTGATCAGCAATTTAAACACCTGCAGCAAGGCTGCAACTGCAAAAAAACTCATAATTCAATGACTAAGATAATAATAATAATAATAATAATAATGAAAAAAAAAAAAAAACTAGATTCAATTCTCATAATTCTTAAGCTGATATATTAGTCAATGAGAAAATTTAAAGGCCACACAAGCAGAAAGGTAAAACATCTACCAGCTCCTTTAATTTATCCCCCCAACTCCAAGCCCCCTCTGACCTTATGATCATTTTCTAGCTATCCTATATCTTGATCAGAAACATAAGAGAAAATTAACATTAATGTAAATTCAAGTCTGGGAAAACAATAATTAATTACCATATGCTTTTACGATCTCTCTTTCAGAAGAGAGAGGTATTACTCCTTCCATCAACAGCGCCATTGAACTTCAATGGAGTTGGAACTGCAGATCTTCTTGGCAGTTCCCCTCTGTAATTTGATGTTTCTTCCTTTTCTTCGTTGAAATTTCCAGCAGCCGGCGCCCTACTCTGGTTGTTGTTAGCCCTTTCTCCTTCCTGTTCCCTATACCTATGCAAATACCTTTTCAATTGCTCAGAGTAATTATCAAACCCTAAAGTCGCAAGTGCCCAACATATATCATCCCCATTAACAGTCTTGCGCTTTTCCTTGTGACACTTGTCAGATGCTTCTCCAGTCACAAAGCTAATGAACTCTGATACACATTCTTGCATGGTTTCTTTAGCTTCTTTCGAGATCTTCGCGTTAGGAGGCAAAATCTGCTTCATGATTCGCCCCACGTTGGCTATCGGAAGCAGCCGGTCTTGTTCCTTAATGATGCCATCCTCACCTGAGACACCGGCGCCAGCGCCAGCGCCTGGCGCAAAGTTGTGCTTGTGATCTTCTCTATCAAAATTAATGCCTATTTTATCACTCATTTCTATTAAATTAGAGAGAAATCTCTAATAAGGAGAAAACTAATTATATCTTGTTAAACTCAGACACGTCGCTTCTAACTCATAACTCGCTACTATATAGATGTATATATCTGTGTACGCGCGTACGTGTATATCTATAAATCTTAAAAAGGTAAAGATTATTTTCCCACTTAATATAATTATGATGATGCAAACTAGTCAACCTTTACAAGACACAATGGCAGGCAATTTTCCATTGTTAGTATATAAGTTAGGGTTTGTTATAAAAAAATATATTGAAGCACTATTTCTTAACTTGTAGGAGCTATCTAAACCTTAAAAAGTTTAGAAAAAGACTCCAAACTTATCAATTATATATGGTCCCTTAACTAGTTAGTGCTCTCAATAAGTTAATTAACCCCTTAAAAAATGGTCCAAATTTGAAATTTGTGGACTAAAAATATGCACGTGTGCTTCTTGCAATAGATGCAAACCAAACTCTACGACCTAAAAAGAAACCAAGTTAAATATAAATTATAATTATAACACTAAAGTTGGATTACCTACTATTTAGGTTTTACATGAGATTATGTCACTCTATACGACAAGAGATTGTTTTACTTTTGAATTGTTATTTTGTGAGGTCTGGTCGGGTACTCCTCAAACTCTGGACTTCGTACATAATGCCACATATAGGCCTATGGTGACCAAATTAGAGGTTCAAATATAGGTTGTACACGTGGCGTATTGGTAGAAGATTGATTCATTGATAATCAGGAGAACTTATTATTTGATGCGAGTTGATTAATTAAGTTAATTACAGGTCATTATATTACATATATATTCCTTGATTATCATTAATTATGCTTTGTTAAACCTTCCCCACACCCAACACGATGAATATGAATTGGATTAATACTTATTAACTAAAGTAGTCTATGGTACTAAAGCGTGAGCTTTACGTTCTAATCTATTGATTGATGAAAGTTGTTTGGTTAAGTGAATTAAATTATATAATTATTATAAGATGCCGTTTCATTTTAAATCAATCATAATCAATCTCACAAAATCGAATATTCGTGTAAAAAAATCACAGATAATGAATTTAGTAAATGATATATATTCGATGCCTTATATAGGCTAATTGAAGAATTCAAAGAATTTTTTTTGAACTTTTTGGTATGGGTATTCAAGTGATGTCAAAGGTAAATTCCCTTTGTAGTCTTATTTTCGCATAATTCTAAAGATAAAACAAATTTAATTTGAGGCTTTTATTAGAGGGATGCTTTGTGCTAGTGAATCTTGTACATAATGTAAGTTTTAACTGTCATGATATACAAAAGGATTAAATCCTAGGTTTATATATGTTACAACTTACAATTGGTCCATTTTTTCTCTATTGATTAATTTCTTGGACATCTATAGCTACTAGCTAGTCGGGTATAATAATCTATACTATATATAAAAGTATGAATAAGGGGAAACTTTATGTTTTCCGATTGTACCCTTATTTTTAAAATATATTTCCAATTGTACCTTTTTTAAAAAAACATATTTCTAAATTGCCATTACTAAATAATATTTTAATTATTCCATTATTTTTTTAATCATAAATTATTCAATTATTAATTATTAAATTATATATAATACGTATATTAAATGATAAGAAAGTCAATTTGGCTTTTTGTTTCTAACGTCCTATTTAATTTTGTCTTTTGTCTTTGTTTCCAATCATTGTATTTAATCTTGCTTTTTGTCTTTGTTTCCAACGTCCTATTTGGACTTAGATAATCTGAAAAACAATTCATATGGAAGTTTTAAAATTTTAATAACGTGATTATCAATATATCATATGGAGGTTATCAACATCTCATAGTGTTGGTTATCAAAATTTCATATTGAGGTTTTCAAAATTCCTTGGGGAGGTTAACAAAATTTCATAAGAAGGCTAAAAAAAATTTATAAAAAGGTTCTCGAAATTCCATAGTATCATTATTAAAATTTCATATGAATGTTATCAAAATTTCATAATGAGATCATAAAAAATAGTGTAATTATCATAATTTAATAGAAAGGCTATCATAATTTCATATGAATATTTCATTTAAATACATTGGGTCACGTGCAACGCAGGTGAAAATTAGAACTAGTTAACTAAAAAGTGTGTATATAAAGTATATAAAGTGGCAAAGAATGTGATTCAACAGTTAAAAAAAGAAAACTAATTATGTGGCAGTGGCACACCTTAATTTGTATATATTCTCTTTGATATTAATACCTCATATAAATTGAAATTGATATATGCACTACATATATATGGGTTGTCCAATAATATTAATATATCGCATCTCTTAAATTAAAAATTAACATTATAATGTAATGATATAATAAAATACATAGGAAGTCTCTGGTTGCAGCCAAAGGTCGAGACTCGAGAGTGCTTGATATTGGCCAATTGATCAAAACCGTACACTTCTCTGCGTGAAATCACTGTTTCGAGAACATGATTTTGTGGTCCTTCATTACTAAACAAATAATATACAATGCTTTGCTCCAAGTCATTGGAACGGTTGAACAAAAGCAGAGAAACAAGGGAAAAAGAAAACCAATAGAAAAGACATACTCATGCCCATCTTAAACACACTTTTTTCAAAACTTTAGTTTAATTAATTAATTAACTAAAAGTGTATATAAATAGATTACTTTATTTTGTCAAGTTTCTCATTTAAAGTTTTGAACTCTTGTATATTATCAGAACTTTAATTGTTAGGACTGCCCCTGCCGGTTATAATTATTTGTTTTCGGACTATCCACACAATTTTTGTCCATTGAAGAAAAGGGATATGCCCATAATCATGATTATATTTGTGTTGTAACTTCGGATATTCCAGGAATTAACCAAACAAATAATTAAAGCGGAAAACAACAAAACAAATTTTCTTGTAGACCTATGCCACAAATCTGCACTATCAAATCAATCAAATACAATCACTAATCATAACAATCTCTCTCGCAAACTCTCAATCTAATCAACCCAACATGGGTGATTCTCTCACAACAACATAAAAAAGCTATCATAGCTTTTTCTCTCTCTCTCAATCTGACATATTCTCTCTCACACACAAAAAAACTAAACAGAAACTGCTTATTTATACTAACACAAACTTAGGCTCCAAGAATCCCTTTCCTATTAGGATTCTTGTCCACCAATTAAAAATCTTCTAGAAAAATTCTAAACCAAATCTAATTAGGAATTGGGTCAAAATCCTAACAATCTCCACCTTGACTCAAATTCCTTCATCAAAACTTTATTGCTCCACCCTTTAACCAAATCTGTAAAAGTAACTTTATTCTTTGTCGGCAAATCCACATCCATCTTCTCAATTTGATGTGAAGATATCGATCCATCTTCTCTAATTGTGCTTCCAATCAACTCATACAAATTCTTCGAGTTCTTCACTCCTTTCATCACAATCATCGAACCTTTGGTGATCTTCAAGCCTCCACCTCGGCAAGAATATCCATAACCCAAGCTATCCAACTTTCCAAGCGAAATCAAATTCCTTGTAAATTTTGGAACATACCTCACGTTACCAAGCATCTTGACACATCCATCATGCAGACGAAGTTTCACACTCCCAATGCCTTCAATCCTTTCTTCACCATTGTTAGCCATGTAAACAGGCTTATCACACTTCTCAAGTTTCGAAAACCATTCTTTCTTTGTGCAAATATTTTCAGAACAAGCAGAATCAAACACCCACATATCTCTAGTGTCTTTCTTTTCTTCTTGCACCATCAAAACAACATCTTCATCAGAATATTCATCACTATCAGCAGCAACCACATTAACACCACCCTTATTCTTTTCTTTAGATTTCATGAAATCCATCAAATCTTCCTTTAACTTCTTGCAGTAGGCTTTTATGTGCCCCATCTCATGACAATAATAGCACTCCTTGCTACTCATATCTACCCTTGGCCTTGAACTTGATCTTCCTCTTTCATTGAATCTACCCTTTGATCTTGCATCATTCTTATAATCTCTTCCACTAGTTCTTCCACGCTCCACCGTGAGAGCACCATTCTCTTCATCTTTCTTTTCAATTTCTTTCAATCTATCATACTCAAAAATTGCAGAAGTCACATCTTGCAATCTCAGGGTTTTCCTACCAACCATCAAAGCTCTGGTCACAGGATCATACCTGTCGGTAAGAGAATTAATCAACAAAACTGCTTTATCAACCTCTTTCATGACTTCATCCATACTTGTCAGCTGAGTAACCAATCTATTGAACTTGTTTAGGTATGCCCTTAAACTTGTTCCCACCTTCATCTTCAATCCAAATAATTCTCTCTTCAAACACAACATGTTAGTAATCGATTTTGACATATAAATCGACTCCAACTTATCCATCAATTCTTTTGGGGTTTTCACATCTAACACATCATACTTAATTTCAGTAGCAAGAGACAAACGAATTGTACTTACTGCTTTTCGTTGAATATCTCTCCACCTGTCATCATTCATCGCTGAAGGCTCATCAGCTTCAAGTGTATCTCCCAATCATTGTTGTACTAACACATCCGTTACCGTACTCTGCCACATCTGAAAACTGTTCGTTCCAGTAAACTTCTCAATCTCAAACTTCAAAGCTGATCCGCTGCTTTCTGTCATCTTTAATCAACCAGGCTCTTGATACCACTTGTTGTAACTTCGAATATTCCAGGAATTAACCAAACAAATAATTAAAGCGGAAAACAACAAAGCAAATATTCTTGTGGACCTATGCCACAAATCTGCACTATCAAATCAATCAAATACAATCACTAATCATAACAATCTCTCTCGCAAACTTTCAATCTAATCAACCCAACATGAGTGATTCTCTCACAACAACATAAAAAAGCTATCACAACTTTTTCTCTCTCTCTCAATCTGACAGATTCTCTCTCACACACAAAAAAACTAAACAGAAACTGCTTATTTATACTAACACAAACTTAGGCTCCAAGAATCCCTTTCCTATTGGGATTCTTGTCCACCAATTAAAAATCTTCTAGAAAAATCCTAAACCAAATCTAATTAGGAATTGGGTCAAAATCCTAACAATTTGTTCATTTCAAGATTTGCCAAGAAAAAACTATATTAATTGTCATCAATATCAAATATTGAATAGAGAATTTCTTCATTAAAATATATCTATACTATATATAAAAGTACGAGTTATGAGAAACTTTTGAATCGACTATTATACCCTTATTTTTCTAATTGAATCGACCATTATATCCTTATTATTCAAACATATTTCTTAAATGCCATTACTTAACTATTATAGTTTTATTCTACTAAAAACTCTATTTTTATTCAATTAAATCTAATATCTTTATAATTGCTTTTTTTTACTATTTTTGTTTTCAAAATATACAGTTTTATTCTACTAAAAACACTATTTTCATTTAAATAAATTCAATATTTTATTATCTAAAAAAATTCAATATTTTATAATTATTTTATTTTACCATTCTAATTTAAAAAGTTATTATGATTGACATCTTACTATTTGATAGTTTATAATAATGTATTATGATTAAAATTTATTATTTCCCTAATGTGCAATTATTTTATTTGACTTATAATTGATTTTTTGCTTGATATATTGCTTGCTGTATAATTAAAAAAAATCTCACATTCTTATAACTATATCATTTTTACCATTTTACTATTTTAATTAAAAAAACTTAGATGTATTAGAAAATTTTAAATATACTTTTATAGTTTTACTCAACTAAAAACTCTATTTTTATTTTTCTGTAAAAAAACTCTATTTTTATTTAATTAAATCTAATATCCTTATAACTATTTTGTTGTTATCATTTTACTATTTTAATTAAAAAAACTTAGACATATTAGAATTTTTAAAATATATTCTTTTACAATTTTTTTAGAAATAAACTTTTACAATTATTCTACTAAAAACACTATTTTTATTTGATTAAATTGAATATTTTTAATAAATATTTTATTTTTACCATTTTACTTTTAAAATATTGGAGATTTTTTTTTGTAGTTATGGATCCATTTCAATTATAATATGAGCTGATAAAAGTATTATTATCAAGTTTAAAAGTTAAAATAAATTGGCTAATCATTAACTATTCAAACTTTTTTTAACAAATTAAGTTAAAAATTTATTTAAAATCTAATTATTGTGATTCACTTTGTTTTTCTATTTTTGTAGCGTATATTGGTAGGTTAAATATGGTTCTAAGTCAAATGAATCAGGTAATTTTCTCGAGTCATTCGGGTTTCGGTTCATCTAGGTTCAGGTCTACTAGGTCTAATTGGATTAGGAGGATTCGAGTTTTGACCTCGGGTCAATCGGGTTCCGGATCATCCGGGTTTTGGATTTTTCAGGTTTAGATTCAGCTCAATTTGGTCAACGTTAAATTTTTTTTGCACCAAAAAAGCATAATTTTTTAATGTTTAATTCTTAATTTTATTTAATATATTTATTATTCGATTTTATTTTACAATCCACCACTGATGAAGTTTAACAAACTGCATATACAGTTTATTGTGTCTGAATAGGTTGGGTCTGGGTCGTTTACTTTTTTATCAACATCGAATTATGTCGGATTGGACGAGTTATCGGGTTCGACTTAGATTTGACAGCTCTACATATATAATTAATTTCAATCATTATTTTAATTTTCATTTAATTTAAATACGAGTATCACGTGTAACGCACGTGGAAGTAAATACTAGTATAATTAAAGTGTATATAATATGGGGACTCCGAAGTTTACCTATAATATGATGATGAAGATGTGACTTACAATAATATATGGGGATTAATCCTTATCACAACTAAAGATTACTATAAACAAATTAATGCCATTTAATTTAATTAATTAGCAAGTGGGTGGGAGTGCCGGTATTCAATTCTTGAAAAAGACTTGAACAGAAAAGAAGAGAAACAAAATCCAAAAGTATTTCATGGTTTTTGAGGACCTTATTAAGAAAGGTTAAAAACTTCAAACATTCTGTTTTCTCCTCTTTTGAGATTCCGACCTTTCCCACTTTGGTTTACGATTCTTCTCTCCAATCTAGTGGGCATCTTAGCAAATTTGAATCTCAAGATTTGGAAATTATTAAGACTAAATATTAGTACTAAATACTTATACTAGAAAATTTTACATCCAAGGAATATATAT
>AWWV01012875.1:0-44970 GCA_001974805.1 Corchorus capsularis
TATATATATATATATAATTGTCTTCTTAGTACCCATATAACCAATTGAAATTGGCTGCTTTTCGAATATGTCTTTTCTGCTGTTGGTATGCTTTTGGTCTCGCACTACTACTACTTTAAATATATACTAAATCCGATCCTTACTTTATTATTACTAATTTCAGCTCTCTAAAATGCTTACCTTGATGAAGATTTGATTCTACAATCTCAAAACCCTAATGAACCATATAGCTAAGGGTTTCATATATACGTGTATTGACCAAATGCAGAAAGTAAGTGGGGAATCTAATATTGAAGTTTGATCAGGAAATTAGCTAATATAATCCTTAAAGCGGCTGAAGCTTATAGAAGCGACGGGTGGAAATGGAAAGCCCTAATAAAATAACGACAATGTTGACAAACGAAGACCAAAACAAAAGATGGAGTTGTCATCCGACAAAACCCTTGTAACTGCTGCTACTCTTATAATTAACAAAAAATCACTAATTAAACATACTAGTCACAGTTAGTAACATTGTAATTTTGTCTCCCAATTCATCATCTTCCTAGTTTTGTCTCTATTCCTTTAGTTTTTAATTATTATTATTATTATTATGTTCCAAAGTTACCCTAATTAAGAGTAAGATTATTATAAGGATTTGACATTAGTTTTGTAGATGATTTGTTAGACGATAAGATTAGTAAAAGAGGGTTCACAGAAAAAGAATCAAAGCACTCTGGAAGTTAGAGTTTGAATAAAGATCAGGTTTCCATTTTTTAATCTGTTATCATATTGCTGAGAATATTGGGCCTTTAGACTTAATGTGTTACTAAAACCGGGCTTTGCTGATAGTCCAATGAAAAAAATGGGTTTAGGCTTTAAAATTATATTCCAAATTAAAAGGGCCTGTTCTGTTTATGTTGGGCTAATATTTACTTGTCAACCATCCTCTTCCAATTCCATTATTCCAATTTTCCAAATTCCAATCAATCTGATCTGGCCCCAAACTAACAATAATGTAAACATTTCTTAAGAAAAGAAGAACCAAAAATTAAGAAAATAAAAAATGGATGTGACTGTTGGGTTATGGCCTATGGGCCATTGGCAGATAGGAAGAATGATGGGCTATCTCATCGCATCGTCAAGCACCGAGATGTCTCTTAACAGTAACACTAGACAAGGTTAGTAGTACTATGTAGTAAAACCACAACATCAGGGTCACTTATGGGCCACGTGTCTTATGTGTGCTGACCAAATCCATTGATTAAACGGTAATCCCAAACTAAACTTTATGATGAACGGTTTGATTGGATTGGGCTTACTTATTATAGCTTATGAGATAGAAACTGCCGCTTTTGGTCTCATTGTGGGTCCCACACAGGCTTTGACAGTTCTTCTGATGGCGGGATCAAAAGAAAAAGGCTGGGCTCCTCCTCCTTTCTATGGATTTTTTTTTTATAAGATCCTTTCTATGGATTTTCAATTCATCTTACTTATTCCAATTCCTACAAAAAACAAATCCTAAATTCCTAATATATATAATATATATATATATATTGTTACTAATTTTTCAAAAACTATATTTGATCAAAAAAAAATTTCAAAAACTATAATGTCATTATCTTACAGTACTATATTTTATATATTATATTATATATATATATATATATATAATATACTACTATATAGCCTTCTCTATAGTTCTATGACTATATAAATTATTTGTTTAATATATCCAAAGAGTCAAAGAAGTTTCCCATCTATCTTGATTGAAGGTTTGTGTTGTATGTTGTTCAGTATCATATTATCACCAAAAAGGCAAAAACCAACCTTTTCACTTGTTACCCATAAATTATTTTCTCTTTAAATTAATGCTACAGATAGTGTATATCAATGACCAAGGCTCATATGTAAATCAATCTATGAAGCTCATTAAGGAACATTAAATCCTCTTTTAGTATTTTCGGCCAAAAAAAATCCTCTTTTAGTATTAGTTTTGATGTTATATTATTACATGATAGAATTGAATTCTTCATCTCTCTAAAATTATTTAAGAAGAATTAGTTGACATTATTCATTATTTTAAGAGTTGATATTATTATATTAATAAAGGAAATAAAAAAAATATTCAATTTTGCGGCCATTTATAGTAAACAACACCGTGGAATACATACATTCTTCTAACGAAGCAACATTTAATTGGTAAGTTCGTAACGGTATATGTATTTTGTTTTGACTTGACAGATAAATAATGACATGACTTTTGAAATATTATAAAAATATATATAATTCCTTCCATACAAATGACATATTTATAAATAAATCATATATAATTTTTTCCCCTTTAATAAGCGCTTTCTATTGAAATTGAAATGATATGATAATAATAATAATAATAATAATAATATAATAATAATTAATAATAATAGTAGCCGTATCAACCATTGTGCCAAAAATAAAAACAGCCATATCAACCTTATTGCAAAACTTTTCTAAAGGCAGGAAGAAAATATATACGGTATGGAGTACCATTGTTTTTTTTTTTTTTGGTGGAAAACGAAACTAAAAAACATTGCTCTGAAATTCCCAAAATAGAAGTGTCCAAAGACAAAAGGCAACGTAAAAGGAGGAGCATAGTCATGTCCTTTTTGGTCATTTAGTCCATGCATCAAAACCCACCTACGAACGCGTGTGGTCTCAACTCTCATAAATCAAACCGAACACAAGCGTTAATCCTCTCTCTCTTTCTCTTTCTTTCTTTCTTTTTTGTTTTTCTCTTAACAACAAAACTAGTAAAAGAGAATTTCTTTGCTTTCTTTTTCTTATTTTTATTTATTCTCTCTCTCTCGGTCGAGTCCTCAAGAATTCAACTTTCGTATCCATGAAAGCTAAGCTCTCTCTTACAAGGTAACTGAAATCTTCCTTACCATGTCGTGTTTGTTCTTTTCTATTTTTATTTGTGTTTTTCTTTTTTGGTTGCTTTGCTTTTATTTTTGGCAACGACAGAGGAACGAAGTCAGGAAGCAAAAAAAAAAAAAAGTTGAGAATCGAGGTCTATAGATATATAACAATGGAAACCCATTTTTCCAGGTTGGTTTTGGCACGTGGGTTTTAACGTTCAAGTTCTTCTATGGAGGTTAGCCATATGTTTTTCTCTTAAAATCGTTCTTTTGCATGTTTATATACATTTCGTATTTACTGTTTATAGTTTAATGTACTTTTGTTTTACTGTTTTTGGCAGTTGTTTAGTTCTTCATTTGCTTAATTAAATGGAGATACAAGTTAATTTTCACTCAACACATCTTTTTCTCGATTAATTTTATTCTACTGAATACTATGTGTTTGAATGAGAATATCATCTGATATTGATTTCTTGACTATCGACAGCTATATCTGACATACCTGGCGTCGTTTAAATTTTGGTTTTGTGTTTTGTCTGTTCAATCGGCATGTGAGCATGTGCCTTGGCATTTGAATGATGATGGCTCCCATCTGGTTTCCGTTCTTGCTGTTGGTAGCTTAGATTGCAAAGAATTCCAGATTTTTTTTTTTTTTAATTGCAGTACTGAGCTGATTATCCATTCTTGAATTTAGGGATTCTTTTTGTTCTGCTTCAAGAAATATGTTAAAAATCTTGTTTGCAAGTTAGGTTTAACGCTTTTTATGGCCTTTGGTTGTATAGTGAAGATGATTATGATCTCCTAATGAACTTAGTCTGGCAAGGATTTGCATTTTAATCTTGCTAGATGAATGTTTGATTCGGTCCATTGCATTCATAATGTTAATTAATGCTTTTATGGAAATATTAAGTCTAAGGAACTATGATTAGATTTTCCCCCTATACTCAATGGTGGTAATGTCAAATTCCATGCCTAGGAGGATTCCTTTGCTTTCTCATGCTCTGTCTTCATCCTGAATTCGGATAAATATGTTAAGAAGTTGTGGGGAAAAAAATAGAAAAGTATAAAAGTAAATAGCAAATATCCATTTTAACTTATAATTAAAAACTTTTTTTTATGAATTCTTGGGCAGATGGATTCTAATCATTTGGATTATGACATTAAGGGCATTGGAGATGGACTAGCTGAACAATTACTCGCTTCAGATTCCTTTTTTGATGGAATTTTTGGAGATCCACAGGTGATTCCTCGTGTTGGAGAGGAATTCCAAGCAGAAATTCCACCCCTAGTCGGAAAATCTCGTAGTTTGCAGGCTGTAAACAAACCAATTGCCTCAGAGGTCACAATCAATGTGCCAAACCCTTTTCAATTGGGATTGCCTATCCCTCTTTTCTGGACAAAGATTGAAGTTGAAAGCACGAATGGTGCATTTGAAAACAGTGAAAAGAGCCACAATATGTCAAGCCATGGATGTATGGAGTATAAAGTTAAAACTCAGGATTGTGTATTGGGTGATGGGAATGGCATGAGAGTATGTTCAAAGCTTCAACCTGAAACTGGAACTGCCCCTATGGATGTTGATTTGCCCTTTCCTGAGGAGTCAAAATCTAAGTTGAATCAGGTGGATATTGGATCCATTCCTCTTCCAGGCTCTTCAGGTGAAGTATGGAAGGATATCGAGCTTGACAGTTTTCTTCTTGGCTTATACATCTTTGGAAAGAATCTTGTCCTAGTGAAAAATTTTGTTGAGAGTAAGGGGATGGGAGAAATATTGTCTTTTTATTATGGAAAATTTTACAGGTCTGATGGATATCGTAGATGGTCAGAATGCCAAAAATTAAGAAGCAGGCGATGCATTCATGGACCAAAGCTGTTTACAGGATGGAGGCAACATGAAATATTATCGCGATTATCTTCACATCTATCAAAAGAAAGTCAAGATAAGCTGCTTGAGGTATTTTTCTGACTTTTTTTTGCATGCAAACCCACTCATTTGATCTTTCTAAATAATTAGACATTTATTTTTGTTAATTGGTCCTTATGCATCATTTAGTGCTATAAGGTTGACATATACACACTTCTTAATCTTTAAATTTTATTCTCAACTCCCTCACAACTTGTTATGGGACATCATTATGTCCATGGTGACCTTAACCTTTCGTTAATTTGTTAGGATAATTTATTGACTTCTGAAACTTGCACATAATTTCTGATTTTTTATCATGGTTTAAGTGTTATTTGTGTAAATTTGCAACATGCAAAGTGCGTGGACATATAAAAGTGGCAAATGCATAATCTTTTGGGTGGTTGAACTCAGAGCATTTTAGGATGATCTAGTGGAGTAATACTGTGAGCAAGAAAAATATTATGGATGCTATCCAAGGTCTTAGATAGGGAAGTTGAAGCAGATTAGTAGTGAATGTAGGTTTTAACTGGGGACATGCTTGCATTATGGAATTTGCATAATAGCATTCTGTTGATTTATGAAACAGAGTAGCTTTGTCTTTGAAGACCTGTCCTTTGAAAGGGACGACTAACTAAAGGCCTTTCTTTTAAATGGAGAAGTGCAAGATTTTGATTGTATGACTAAAACCACCAAATGTTGATACATAATTTTATAACAAATAAAAACTTATTGATACTATTTTTTTTTAATCAAGGCAATATTCCCTAAATCACCTTTTTCTTTCTTTGGGAAGAGCTCAGTAGTGGTCTACTTAATGCTGAAATTCTCAGTTTACTGCTGAACTATAATGCCTAATTTTGCTGCTATATTTGGTCTGCATTTTGGGAAATCAAAATGTTTCATCCTGATGTTTTATGATGGTGCTTATTGCAGGTTTCTAAGACATTTGGTGAGGGGAAAATCTCCTTTGAAGAATACATATTCACTATAAAGAATACAGTTGGCATTGGTATGCTTATAGAAGCTATAGGTATTGGCAAAGGAAAGCAAGACCTCACTGGTAACACCATGGAGCCAGTAAAAGCCAATCATGTAGCTTCCGTTCGTCCTGAAATACCAGTTGGCAAAGCATGTTCTGCTCTTTCATCAGCAGATATTATCAAGTTTCTAACAGGAGATTTTAGGTTGAGCAAAGCAAGATCCAGTGATCTTTTCTGGGAGGCTGTTTGGCCTCGCCTTTTAGCAAGAGGTTGGCACTCTGAACAGCCAAAGGATCAGGTTTTCTTTGGTTCAAAGAACTCTCTGGTGTTTCTTATACCTGGTGTCAAGAAGTTTTCAAGGAGAAAGCTAGTGAAAGGTAATCACTATTTTGATTCTGTTAGTGATGTTCTTAATAAAGTTGCAGCCGAACCAGGACTCCTTGAGCTTGAAATTGAAGGGAGTGAAGGCAGCAGAGAGAAGGAAGAAAATAAGTGGGACTCAGTAACAAAACAAGATGCTTCTTCTATGTCAAATAAACGTGAGCGTTACCTCAAGCCACGAAATTCTGGTCCCAGTGGAGATCTCATAAAGTTTACAATTGTAGATACTAGTTTGGTGCAAGGGTTGCAACGATCCAAGGTTAGAGAGCTGAGAAGCTTACCTCTTGAATTTACTCGCTTATCAACCCCCTCTAGTATTTCCAGTGATTCTGAGGAGGATACATCTGATGACTCAGAAAATGAAGCAGAAGGAACTAGTACCTCAAATGCTGCAGAAGTGGTGGCTGCTAGGGGAGCATGTATGGACTTATCAGATTGTGTAAATAGTAATTCAAATGCAGGCATTCCTCACACCTCTGATAGCACCATTGTATCAGTGGAAAATCATGAAAGCCTCAATGCAAATCTGCTAGATGATGATGAGGAGCAAAAGGTTCTGAAGCATTATTTCAGCCGGAAGGTGAAGTGTAGCAATTCAAAAAATTTGTCTCCTGATACTAATAAACAGGGTTCAAGAACCGATTGCTTCAATGAAGAATCAAGCTGTAGTGTTGAAAATGTTTCTGCTGAGAGGATGTTAACCAAAGACAATTCAGTCTGTAGGTCAAACTCACCTGATGCTTGTGAAGATATGGTTTTTCAAAGGGGATCCCAAAACTTGTCACCTGCCAATTCTTTGGCTAAAGGCAGTGTAAATGGGAGAAACGAAGGCGTTGTCACTGAAAACTGCCTGCATGGAGAAGACTCTCCAATAAAATCCCAGTCCCATACACTGATAGACTTGAATGTTCCTCAAGTTTCAATGGATTTGGAAACTGATGAAGCACTTGTCATGGAGACAGCACAGAATGGTGACAATTCAGGTGCACATTTGCCGTTCTTTCAGTCTGAAATAACAGTGCAGCCTGAGCCATCAGTGGTTCCTGATCAAGTAGCAGAGGTGAAAGAGCAGCCTATAATGCAGAATCGGAGGCAGAGTACTAGGAGCCGACCATTGACGACAAAAGCATTAGAAGCTCTTGAAAGTGGGTACTTCAGTCCAAAGAGGAAGAAAAGGGATGCAGATGCTCCACAAAATAACTCGCGAAAAGTTCGTAAGACACCTGTTGTTGGTGCCAGTTTTAGAAATGGTGTCAGACGTCAGTAACCCCAAAATGAGGGATTACAATGGCTTCTGGCTTCTGCAGTACAAAGATATAAAGCCAGACAGTCTCAAATTTGAGTCTAATACATGGAGAAATGAGCGGGCAAACTCCTCAGTAGTTCCTGAATCTCCCCTCTCACCATCTCCTGCAAAATAGTGTTTTTTTGCTTTTGCATGTCCTAGATTTCTCAAGTCATACTAGGAAAAAGACGATAGTCCATTCACTCAACTAATTGCAGGTTCGTGACCAGTGTCTGGTGAGATATTATTATAGTATCTAACAAGTTCATCTTACATATATGATAGTGGAACCGATGGTTCAACATGGCGTTATTTTCTTATTTTATAATAATCTCAGTATCTCACAAAGGAGAGGCTGGAAAATGAATTTCTTCAACTTGGTTAATCCTGTTATTTCCTGGTTTTATTTAAACCATAAGCAATCTTCCCCATGAAATTTTCCTGTAAATTGCAAAGATTGGAACGTGACATCTAATATATATTACATATTATTTGAATAAACATATGGAAATTACTAAAAGATCCCTACCCCGGATTAATGAGAAGCGAGAGAACTAATTTTTTTCGTCTTTTCCCACTTGACCGATTATTTAAATGCCCTAATTTTTTATTCTAGAGGTGATTAAATAACTAGACTTTTTGGTCATTTCTCAAATGACTTTAATAGTGTAGTAAAATTACTAAAAGATCTCTACCCCGAATTAATGATGAGCTGGGTGGAATTATTAAAAAATCCTTACCCCAAGATTAATGATGAGCTGGAGAAGTAATTTTTTTCGTCTTTACCTGCTTGACAGATTACTTAAATGTCCTAACTTTTTATTCTCGAGGGGATTAAATATCTAAACTTTTAGGTCATTTTTACAAAAAATTGTATCTTAAAAAAGGAAATAGAACAATTCCAACAATCACGTCAAAGCACTGTGTGCCAAAAAGTCTTTGTACTATCTGAAATTAAGAATTATTTTCTACATATCATGTTTGACTCATATATATTTGAAACAATGGAATCTTAATTTTTAAGTATCATATGATAAAAAATTCTTATATATTTACGGAGAAAATCTTTTAATATATGCATGGTACTGAATGACGATTGTAATAGAAGACGCCAGTAGCGGCAGCGCGGTCAAATCAACTTGTTAGAATTATCTAAATTGACGTCTACTCAATTCGATTTACGTACTTACTAGGCAAACACAGAAATAAGAAAAGGAAACTCTGGTTTTCTGTAAAGAAATACTATGAAATTATTATTATCCCAAGCAAGTGCAAAATTTTGGATGGAAATGGTCAAAGGGTACGGTGGTGGAGTGTCTGTCGAGTGTCGACCATGGCTTGCCTTTGGCCCATTTCTATTTCGAGGCTAGAGCTAATTTGGACATTTTTGCTGAATTTTTTTCTTACATAGTCATAGATAAGACTCAGACAGACCCCACTTCTCCAAGGCCGGTGGTGATGATGATGTTAATCATTAATCATATATATCATTCTAAATCCCATTACTTAATTAATTTGCTTTTCTTTCATCTTCTCACTTTTTTAATTATCTTTAACGAGTCAAAAAGTTATTGGATTCCCCAAAAGATCTTTTTTCTGTTTTCTGTTCTCTCCCTCCTTTCTTCTTCATTGCTCCAGTGATAATTGGGAGGGTTTATCCTACAACTACAATTCAAGTTTTTCAAAAACTCCACAATTGTTAAGGGGCGTTTGTCATTGTTTATGTTTCCTGTTTTCTGTTGCCAATTTTTTGTTTTTGAAAACAAAACAGTGAAAACATGTTTGGTAGGCTATTTCTGTTTTCAAAAATTTTGGAAATAGAATCAGTGTTCTGGAAAAATGTGGAAGCAAAAAAATTGTACTTTCATGTTTTTCCAAAACACAGAAGCACAGTCATGAACAGTAACTTACATACATTTTTACTTTTTTTAAAAAAACTTTTTTATTTAAAAACATACAACCAAATTGTATATCTAAACATGTTTTTGTTTTCAAAAAATTGACTGCACAACAAAAACAAAACGAAAACGAAATAAAAACAAAAAATAGAAAAACGAAAACGATACCAAACAGCCCCTAAGAGATTTTAAGTAAACTTGATTGAACGAATTATGACATTATACACACACAAATTCCGAAATTAGAACAAAAAAAATAGTTGGAGAAAAACTCTTGGTGGGGAGTTTTATAAATTGTCAATTTGGGCCATTATGAAGCGCAGAAATGTACTTTGCGCTTTAACCAGTCTAAATAAAGCAAATTCTTTCAAATCCATCAAATTTACAATAGTACATATATTAATTATTATTGTATTGAATATATTAACCATGACACAAACTCGACAAGCATTCATACTTGAGCACGACTAAATTGTTTAAAAAATCTTCCTCCTCAATTACTTTTTATTCCTTTTCTTAATCTATTATATCATGTCCATATCAACAAACCATAGAATAATACTCATTAATTTTTACTAATTTTTTACCTCGATCAAACATCATTTTCATTAGAAAACAAAGTACTAAAAAATGGAAAGAATATAAGGCAATGGCCGTCTTTTCTGTTGTTTTTATCTATGGGGTTACTTAGCCTATGTCAATTAGCAACCAGGTTCCTTCTAAATTATTCAGCATTTGTGAATTCCAAGCATAGTTCTCAAATGGAACTTAGGCCAGGGTCATCTTTTATATTCGATATATATTGCCATAAAATAATCCAAGAAACAGATTTATAAGTAAGAAAAACGTATTAATTAATGTTGGAACATTTCTTGTCTGACATTGTTGTGTTGACGTTAATTTGCTTCATAAATTATATCGATCCACCATCGATGAAAACTAAGCAATTTCTATTTGTCTTTGATTAGAAGTTTGTGATTGAGAAGTATGGCAGATACTTTTATGTGTAAAATGTTCTTAATTTTTGAATTTGACAATTGACCATAGTTTTAGAACTTAGCCAAATGGTTCATATTCTTATTTCTGTCTCTTTGTTGTTTCTCATTCTATTTCTTAAAGAACTTGTGGACTAAGTTTGGAAAAAAAAAAAACTGTTATATATCCTGCTAATTAACTTTAATCATTGGTTTTAATTCTTCTTTAAGTGGTTGAATGACCGAAATTTATTGAATGTTATCAAAAAAGTGCAAGAATGTGATCTTAAACTGGAAAAAAATAAATAAATAAATAAAAATAAACAGAAAAAAATTGACCCCATGCATAAGAAATAAATTATAGGTGATCCTACATAATTGATTATATAGTATAAAGAAGTTGTGGGGTGATATTTTTGGATTTTGTTTTGGTTTTATCCAAAATTTTAATGTTGGTTGGTTAAACTGAATACTGATGATTCATGATTGTCCATTCTTTAACTTGTAGTGTAAAATGAACAAATATTGCTCTTCCCTGAGTTCAGGATTGTCTTGTCGGTTAGGCAAATGGCTAATGCACTTTTTCTATAAGAATTGCCCTTCTTTTGATCGAACTATAATATATGTGTGGCACCCCAGCATGATTAATTTAGGATCAAATAGAAAGAAACATACAAACTCGATTGGGCATAAATAAAAATATGATAATTAGTTTAGTATCCCTAGAGAATTATAATTAATAAAGAACAAATACTTTATTCTTAGACAATTACAAGAAAAATTCAGCTAGCTAGAAACATGGAAATTAAAGGTTTATAGAATGTCAATAGAAAGTTTTTATCAAAGAACTAAGTGCATTAATAATAATCAATAATTTTTATTCTATAAAAACTTAGGATATATATTTTGTACCAAAAAAAAACTTGGGATATTTTGCACGTATTATACATTGAATTATAATGAAAAAAGATCCCCAAGAGGGGCATAATTAATTTTACCGGTAAGATCGCAGAAAAAGAAGAAAAAAAAAAGGTAATGCAATTTATACGTACGATTATTATATGTAATGTAAAGGTTTAGTTGTTGTCGTCGTTACTCTAAGAAGCATTATAAACTGTACCTAGAAAACAAAGCAGCAACCATCTTTAAAGTGATTAGTTTATGTGTAAGAAAATGAAACTCAGGACACTGACTTGTTTGGTTTCCTCGATCGTTTGGATCAAATGAGACAAACAGATTCGGCATACATTTTCAACTCATCACAAGATTAAATCCTTCTAACCTTATATTATCATAAATATACAATATTTAGGGTTGCAATTTGTGCTTTTGATTACTAAAATTTTCTCACAAAATTTGATTTGGAAACCCCAAAATGTGAAGAAATTTGATTAACACAAGAATTATTGCCCAATATTATAGGAGGAATTAATTTTTGTTTTTTTTTCCTTCCAATATATATATATATATATATATATATAATATACTAATTGATAAGACTATATATTTTTCCATTCCATTTAACTTTTTGGAACATATTTTCACAGATATTTACTACTACTAGTACTGCACAAGAAGAGGCATCTTGGAGAACCCAATAGCAAATTATTTAATGAAAATATTATAAGGATTAGACTAAAATTAACTAATAAGGGAATGGCAATTAAATTAATAATCAGCAAATTAGGGGGGGCAATTTCCATGCACATGATGTCCTTATCAAAACTTAACCCTGTACATATATATTTATATAGAGCCAAAGCAGAGCAGGTTCCAAAGTTACTATAGTAAGTGTGTTGTTAGAGCCCTGATCTCTTCTTCACCAGAAATGAAGGAGAATTCCCTGGTTTTTTGTCTTCCTCTAGAGATAGCAGATTCCTGATTTTATGTTCACCAAAAAACAAGCCCTACCTTTTTAGTTAGAGATCAGCACCAACAACAAGAAACAATAGAATTTGGAGCCAAGGAAGAAGAAGGAAACAGACAAATTATTAAGTTTAATTATTTGTATATCTTTTAATTTCCTCTCAGTTTTGAAATGTCAAATATCTCAGGGGATGATGGAAGCTTCTCTTCAGGAAACACTGGAGAGGAAGTCCAGCAGCTTGACCAAAAGCAGCAGAAACAACTACTTCTTCAAGCCTCATCAGCTTCAGGGCCTTCTGCTGCTTCTAACAGCAATGGCTCTTCCTCTCAACACCCTCAGCAACCAGCTGTTAAGAAGAAAAGGAATTTACCAGGAACTCCAGGCAAATCCATTTACCCCCATGAATCTCAATTATGCTAATCATCATTTTCTTCTGTTATAAGTCTGTTTAATAATTTAGATATATATAGAACTTATTTGATCTTATGGTAGTACTTTTGAGATTTGAGTTAAATGCATGGCTATGACTATCATGAGCTTTTAAGCCTTTTAACATATGCTTCAATAAAAAGCATGCATGTCAAGGTATGGATTTGATCCAGTTAAGCAGAAGAAAAGAATTGCAAGCTTTGCTATATCTTCCAAGAAATAAAAGCTGATTGCTTTTTCCCAAGAAAAAAAGATTATTTGTTTAATTTGTTCTATAAAGGGTTCAATTATTGCTATGAGATTACAATAATTGCCGAGAACTGTTTGCTTGATTGCACTTTTTACTTCTCTTTTTGTTTCTGACTATTCTATAATTGGGCCACTGCTTCTATACTTACTGTGTCTACTACTACTTGTAATGCACATAATTCTTTTTTTTCTTTTTCAATCAAATTATAAACTTCTTTTTGAACTTGTTGCTTGTTTGAAATCAGATCCAAATGCTGAAGTTATTGCTCTATCACCCACAACACTTATGGCGACAAATCGATTCGTGTGTGAAATATGCAACAAAGGGTTTCAAAGGGACCAAAACTTACAATTGCACCGAAGAGGCCACAATCTTCCATGGAAGCTTCGGCAAAGGACGACCACCGAGGTCAGGAAACGAGTCTACATATGCCCCGAGCCAACTTGTGTTCACCACAACCCGGCTCGTGCTCTAGGGGATCTTACAGGAATCAAGAAGCATTTTAGCCGTAAACATGGCGAGAAGAAATGGAAATGCGACAAGTGTTCCAAGAAATATGCTGTTCAATCTGATTGGAAAGCTCATCAGAAGACTTGTGGCACAAGGGAATACAAATGTGACTGTGGAACCATTTTTTCCAGGTTTATAATATTTACTACACATTCTCATTAATGAAATTGGAGAAAACCCAAAAATGAGTATGCTGTTTTTTGCATGGTAATTCATTAACTCATTGGATATAGCCTATAGGTGTCTTGCATATATGTTTTGAATTATATGCATCAAGTATATGTTAAGAGATAAAAAAAAAATGTTAATGAATGGCCGACAATTGATAGGCTCTTTCTTACTTCCTTTTTGACGCCTTTTTTAATTATCACTTATCAGATTTCGAATTTTTAATCAAATAAGCAACCTAATTATTTGACCCCACGGCTTATTTTTCATTGTGCAGAAGGGACAGCTTCATAACCCACAGAGCTTTCTGTGACGCATTAGCTGAAGAAAACAACAAGGTAAACCAAGGGCTAATCAACAACATGGGATCAAACTTACAAAACCAAATGCCAGACCTTATGTCATCAATGCCGATGAGCAATGCCATTAACACAAGTATGGGAATTTCAGACTTCAACAACTTTGACCCTAAAAACCCTCTCAAATCCCTTCCCCAAGAGCTTGTTCCAATCCCTTTTAAGTCCATGAACATGGGAGGAGGAGGCATGTTTTCAAGCAGCTCCGGGACTCTGTTCGGCGCCCCAAGAAACGTTTCCACCGCTTCCTCTAGCCTACAGCTGAGTTCAAACAGCTCATCCGGTTTTAATTATTTACAAGACGGCAAAAATGGTACTTGCCAAATTGCTGGATCGCCCCAAATGTCTGCAACAGCCTTGTTGCAGAAAGCAGCTCAAATGGGTGCAACTGCAAGCAATAGTATAAACTCTCCCATGATGCAAAAAAGCTTTGCTAGTAGCATGGCTGGTCCTAATTTTGCGGGAATTCATCAGCAACAGAACACTAATTCTTATGACCATTTCCAATCTCAAACTGATCAGTCAAGCATGGTTGGGATAAGCGAAGGAGGATTTTCCAACCCGCTTATGCCAAAAAGCCCCAATGAAATGGCCCAACTTTTCAATGCTGCCACGGGAAGTAGTTCAGCAATGAACGACATGGGCATTTTCACAAACATGTTCATGAATGGAGTTGATAATCGGAACCAAGGCTTGATGAAGAACATGGAACATGAAGATAGTGGAAGTTCAAGCTTATTACAAGGAAGGAATATTCAGGCGATGGAAAGGAATAACCAAACAGGACCGCCGCCGTCGATATTTGGAGGGAGCGGCGGAGGAAGTAACATGACAACACTTGATTTCATGGGGATTGGAGGGTCAAGGCAACAAGCTGCGAGTTTGCAAGAACAGCAGCAACAAAGATTGGAACTTGAAGCAATGAGCCAACAAAGAGTACTTCCAATGATAAACCCTTTTCACCAACAGCTCTCACATGGGGATTCAGCCATTGAAAAGCCCATTTGGGATGTCTGAGTCTGAGAGCAACAGGTTTTACCTTTTTTTTTTTTTGGTTTCTGGGGTTACTTTTAGCTGTCAGCACTCAGCAGTGAAGATTTTCTTTGCTCTTTTGTGTGGTGACAATGCTGAGATGGCCACTTTGGCAGTAGGTACAAAATATGGGTTCCACAGGGTCCACACCCACTTATCCATGGTCTTAGCCATATGGGTCTGAAACTTTAATCAGTGGGGTAGCCATGTGTGGTCACGAAATAACCTGGTCTGGCCTCCAGAGTCCAGACTCATTTTTCTCCAAACTTCAAAGTTGAACAAAAATATATGAAATTGAAACTCCTTTTTGTTTTTGTAAAGTAAAACTAGAGCTCACAGTTGTATTTGTATTCATGAAAAGGAAAAGCTGATGAAGACTCACTTCGAGTAATCTTAAAATGTAGTAGAACCCTATTCGGACCTTGCCATGAAAGTTGTTTGAATTTGGGGAAAAAAAAAATATCAGAACTGAAAATTTAAAATGTTTCATCGCTTTACATAATCTCTGTTTTTGATCATAAAGATTCACTCGAGTGAATAATCTTAAAATACTATTTAGAACCCTGTTTGGACGTCGTCATGGAGAGCATTTTATGCCCCAACGTTTTACACATTTGAAGTTGGAAAAAGAGAACATTTGTAAAAAGTCCTATTTCTAATTTCTGTCTCTTCATTGGAACTTGAGCAATTTTCATCTCACCTAATTTCTGCTTTAACCATTGTCGTAAAGACACACTATCATTTCTTAACTTTGTTCCACTGCCTGGGGCTACATTGCTTCCTTCGTTTTGTTTGGGTTTTTTTTCCCCTTCCTGCTTTTGTTTCTCTAATTTTGAAGTCAATTTCGGGTGAATCTTATGATAGTTCAGTCTCTTTAGGCTCAAAATCAGATATCTTTTTGCTACTATTGATCTAAAAATTCATAATCGCTTTCCATTCTAATTGTAAAAAAAATAGTAAAATTTTCTACATTTATAGGATTATTTGATAAATTGATTGATTGATTGCATAAGCGATTTGTTCCAAATTAAGATCTTGCGTACGTAGATGTCCTTGTTGGTAGACTTATCCATCATAACCAGGTGCGCGACACGGGTCGAATCCGGATTAGTTAGGGCAAAGCCGGATGGGATTAAAAAAAAAAGAACTCGGGCCGAAAAAAAAAAGAAGAAAAAATTATGAACCCAAAGCAATTACGCCAATTGGGCTTTGTATGTATACGTGAAAAAGAAAAAGAAATTGGACTTAAAAAAGGAGAACTTCAAAGCCTAAACAAAACAGGCCAGAAGGCCCATCCAAAAGGGTCCAAGACAGGTAAAAGAGAGGGGCAGTCTCGTAAAAGGCTTCTCCTCCTCTCACCGCAATCAGGCTGGCAGCAACGGGTATGAAAACCCTAACCCTAACTTAGGATTTTCTACTTATATATACTGCGATATCGAAGGCCACATCTGCAGCTGAAGCCAATTCCATGGCTAATTTTTTGTTTTCTTCCAATCTTTCGTTTTACCTCAATCTCTCTTCTTCCTCTCAAACTCGCAAATTTTGGTGTTGAAAAATTTTCAGCTTTTTGCTTTCTTTTCTTCTTTGAATTGATGGAAATTGAAAAAGGGGGAGGCGGTGATATTGAAAACTACCTATTTTATGAAAGGGTTTATCGCCCTTTTCGTGATTAGAAAACCAATGGATCCTTCTGAGCCTTCTCCCATTCTTTTTAACTGATTTTGTTTTGTTTTTGCTAAGATATACTGGATTTATTTTTTTTTTCTTTTTTTAACAAGCTGATTGATAGGTTAATTTCTTTAAAATCTGATTCAGAGCCATGGATATGATGATAACCTTTTCTGAAATTTTATAATGTAGACTAAATAAATCAGACTACAATTATCTGATCTCATGGCTCTTTTTCACTCTTCCTCCTAATTTATATCCTATTTATTTCTTTGCTGAATTTAACCAGAGAACTTGTCAATTAATAATGTTGTAAAAAAATTTCAAGTTTTGATGTTTAATTAAATTGTGAAAATCGACAATTTAACAAATAATAACAGTGGTAAATGTAAAACTTGCATTACTTGTGATATATATAGTATATAACAGTAAAAAGGTTTCTTTCTGTCATCCAAGGGTTACATGAGCCCAAATTCCCTTAAAAATGGGAAAAAAAGAAATTGTAGGGAAAACTGAAAACGTGCAAGTTTCTGTAAAGCTTATTTCTATATATGAATTAGTAATTTACTCTTTGATGAAAAGTAAGAACAAAAGCATTCTTGTTTGCTCCTCGGATAGTTGAAGGGACTTGGCTTGCTAAAGCTATGTATACTTGAACTGTGGAATTGGACGCCCCAATCTTAGTTGAACTTTGACATGAACAATGTTTGAAGCTGCATTTAGGATCTCCTCTTCTGCTTCCTTTGCTGCTTCCATAGCATCACTGCAAGAAGAAGGAAATCAATTGGTATTGAATTCTAAGATGCTTTAGTTATCATATTATACACAATGAACACAAAAAAGGTGAAATGGAAGAGAGGTTGTACCGAATCATCATATCCTGGTCCTGGGGCAAGCTCACTTCCACTTCGAGTAACATCTTCCCTTGCAACATGTGATGGTTTATGCGCTCAACCACAAATTTCTGCAAATTCAGATTCAATTCAACTCAATCCCTTCCAAGAATTGTAAAAAAAATTATCCCTCTTGAGAGTTGACCAAACTCAACAACTCCACTTCCCTCCCTACTTCATAGCACTGAGTAAATCTGAACTCAACTCCCCAGAATGGGAACAGATAGATACCTCTGGAAACTTTGATGAAAATACGTGAGAAACAATTGCTTCAACATTGTCCTCCCTGGCAGAAATATCACTATTCTGTTCCATGATTCTTTTCGAACTCCCTTTCTGGTCTATTACATCAGGCGAGAACTCCACATATGCAGGGTCTACAGTTTTGAGAGGGGAAAAGAAAGTTGATCAACACACTAATATGATGATGCAAGACTGACATTTTGCAATGTTAATTCTGCTAGTCCACCTATACCACTAAACTCTTGTATAGGAATCTTGCACCTTAAACTTAAATCATGATCTTATACCAGGCAAACCAGACAAGTTTAATGCTAAATTGAAGTACATATTGGTTCAGTATTCACATGCTCCAAGAACATTTTTTATCCTTACGACCACAGATTAAATTCATCAGTTAAAATGTAGGAGAAATGGGCCAGGAAAGTCACAAAACAATGTATGAGAAAATGCTAAAATCATACGCCTCATCTTAGCTAACTTGAATTTAGGGATCAAGTAACCATGTAAGGTACCTATATGTATGAAAACTTCAGTCACTTCAGGATGGGATTTATAAATTTGATGACGAACATTCTCACCAATGCCATGTGCAGCACTAACACTAGAAAAGGGATCAACCTGTAGGTCAAAAGAAGGGAAGATCACAAAGTGCATCAGGAAATCTCAACGTAAAGTACTAGAAAGTAGAAACAATAAAGTAGGAGCCTATCTGACTATTGAGGGCCATATGGATTAAATTGGGGTATTCTGCTTTGTTCAACACCATGGTGTCAGTAAGCTTAGCAAAGTGTGTTTTATACTTTCCATTCATGTGCTCTTAGCTTTTCACCATTGAGAATGTTATAAAAGCTCACCACAATGTGTACATCAAGGTACAGATTTGAACCAGCTCTCCTTCCTCTCAAACGATGGCATCCCTACAGACAATTGTCAAAAGAGTAATTAAGGAAGAATGTAAAGAAAAGAAAAGGCATAACCTAATTACAAATTTTATCAGGAGAACAAGCCAACAGATCATGAAATAAAAAACTGAGTGCCAGCATTTAGAATGATGAAGTCTATTTATTGGGAGATTAATTTAAGGTTAGAGCTGTAACTGGTTATCATAATAAAGATACACACAAATTATAGTTACCTTGACTCCCTCAACTTGTAGAATTGTTTGATTTATGGGCTCCAACTGCTCTGCAGGGATTGCAGCATCAACAAGTTCAAGGACACTACAAAGTTGGCCAAAAAGAGCATGTCAATTATGGAGATATCTGTAAAGATGATAGGCATCTGTAGCTGTGTCATCTCAAAAGCTAAAAACATGCTTAAATCTTTGGTGGAAAGTAGAACAAAAGCTTATAGGACTACAAACATGAAATAATGAGCTAGCTAAATTTAGCATTAAAGAAACACAAGCAAAACAGGTAACCTACAAATCTAATCAATCAACAAACATGAGCATGAAGTCTTGAACCAGTAACCAACATACTGGTATATGAAAAGTAAAAGATGTAACTGCAGAAAACTTTACACCTTAAGCATGACATTATGCTTCTCTATTTCCATATTAAAAAATACCATTTGACATCTTCAATAGCTGAATATCCACAACCATTTTGAAAGCTCACAAGTCCAAAAAGACACCAAGACAAAGCAAACAAAAGAGAAATGGAATACATATGTAATTGACAAGAAAGCAATGTACCTCTGATATCCAGCTTCCAGACCAGCTTTTAGAATCATTCCTGAGACAACCAGTCCAGCAAGAGGATCTAAGAACTTTACTCCAAGAATAGAGCCGCCTGGATCATGATGGAAAGCATATAGTCACCAAGTGTTCACTTATAATACAATTCAATTTAAGGAGTTCCTCAGAAATAGACTTAAACATTTGGGAGAGGAGGACAAGGCAGTGGAGGTGGAAACCAGTTTGATACCAACTTCATATTTCAGATTTCATCAAATGAACAAGTACAGATCATGTGTTTTAATCAAGAGAACCATCTCTGTTTAGCATAAGTTGAAGGAGAGACTAATCCTATCACACCACAAGGTAAGGCAAAAGAAGAAGGCAAAGGTTAAGGCACCTACATATTAGCAATCCTCAAACCAAAAGCAAGGAATTCTATTTTGCATTGCTTACAATCCCATAACCAGTTTAGAAAAGTACTGCCCAATTGTAAACAGGACAATAAGGAAAATCACCGAAAGAAGTCTTACCAACCCCAATAAGAGCAACCACAGATGAAATTGCATCTGCACGGTGATGCCATGCGTTTGCTTTCATCAGTCCACTGTTTTGTTTTTCCCCAGCTCTTTTTGTTATCCAGTAAAGCCTACAGGTAAATTATACGGAAACCATTTTTTCTGAGCAGAAAGTGCACACGAAGAAAATGAACAAAACAGAGATGTACAACAAAGAGGTGAAAATTGAACAAAAGAAGAGAGCACAATACCCTTCTTTAATACATATTGCTACAATGGTCATATTCAAAGCTAATATAGGATGATCCATATCAATTCCATGATGATGGCTATGCCCGTGAGCTAATGAATGACTATCAAGTACTTCAGGAGCAGTGGAAAACAACCCCTGCACACAAAGAAGGTTGACTTATCGTAAGATCCAATCTAGTTTCATTTCAAATATAGCCAGTTTTCTCAGTCATGCATACTTTGAAATTCGTTTAAAGGGAGCAAAATCAAGATTTCATTTCTACTCCTAGTCTATTTATATCATACTAAGATGTAGGGAGAAAGAGAAAGTGGTCATACAGCGAGGATGTCTAAAGCATGCCAACCAATACCACCAGCAGTTGCCAAAAGCATACAAGAAATTCCCAGGGCTCCAAGAGTTTCAAATTTCCCATGTCCTGAGTAAAATAAAGACAATTATTAAGCAATTATTATCATTAAAAGAAAAACTACAAAGCATGGCATTAGCATTTATTACGACGAGCAAATTTAAGAAAAATGGAGTAGCGTGTAGGTACAATCATAAGTGACCATATGGGTGTTCTTCGTCTTTGGGAGCCTTCGCAGCTTTGAATGACCATAAAGCAACCCCACTTAGAACCTAAAACAAAAGAATCAAACAAGATCAACTACTTGGATTCCAAGTTTTAACTAATAAAATCTCAGAAAACTATGCTTTTACCACATCAGAAACAGAATGGGCAGCGTCAGCAATGATGGCGGTGCTTCCAGATAAATAACCAGTCAAAGCTTTACCAGCAGCTAAACCGATATCCGCTCCGAGACCCAACCGGAATATTTTTTCTCCTTCCTTGGTTATATTATGTTGATGATCACGGTGATCATGAGAATGACCAAAATGCCACCGTCTGGGAATGTTGTAATTGGAGTTATCAGACAATATTGGGGAATGGTAAGCTGGAAAATGGGGATTAAGGGACTGGATTACGACGGAGTTGCGGTGGAGATTATTGGATGAAGAGAGTCTTGAGAGGTAGGATTTGGCGATGGGATTTAGATTATAGAACCTGAATCCCATCCTTATTTCCGAGTTCTTGCTCTAAATTTCAACGGTGATAAAAATTTAAATCTGGTAAACCGGTAGTGCTGTGCCGGTGTCAAAGAAGCTAAAGAAGCTGATGCCGATTCAAGAAAATGTTTTTCTACTGTGTAATTTTATTTTGATGTCTTAACGGGCGAAAGGAATCTGCTGCTTGGATGGTCATCATAAATCCGTCTAAAAGTCAGCCTTGTAAAGCTTATGATTTCTTTTCTTGATTGCAAGCGTTTCGTGGACGCAACCTTTTGGCTTTTTTATATACTTCATTTATGGGCTTAAAATGGAGACTATACGGCCCACTAACTAGAATTAGGTTCTGGGATTCTGGGCCCCTGGGATTAGGAAATCGTTCATTCAAGGCCCAAATTGTGTTGGTAGATCCATTAGAGCAATCGAAATGGCCAAATGGGTATTTTAGGAGTATTTATTTATTATAAGTGGGTTATTTTAATGGCGTATTCCAAACGGGAGTTGATCTTAGTCCATGAGGGTCAATGACATAAAGAGAGACGAGAGAGAAACTGCTGGCAAGTTTTTTTTCTTTTTCTTTGTCTGTCACATTTGAATACCAAGCTCAAGCCTGGAACATTCAGAAAGCTGCAATTTGCATTTCTAATGTATATAGAAGGTTCCGCTTCTCAGTGTGTATAAACAGGCCGACATTCCCAACCCAAAAGGCAAAAATGGCAAAAGTCTCATCATCTTCTGTCACGCCATCTTCTATTTCCCTGTCTGTTCTGGTCCCTGTAATTAGGAGAACCTCGTTGCCATGTCCTTTCTGGTCTATAATTCCACCCTGGATTCATTCTAGGTTCAAGGTAGTTCCGTCCCGGCACATGCTCTGAAGACCTATTTGGACTATTATCAGGACTCCATGACTCAAACCCATCATTACCCACATACTCATTCCCTTCCCATGGAGGACCTGACCTCAACTGAGGCTGCATAGATCCTCCAAACGATGCATTATAATTGTTTTGATTAGTCTGAGGATATGGATTAGAAGCCAAACCCTGCCTGGCCCTCCAAGGATCAGACATCGTTCCTATGTTTCCCACTAGGGGTCTAGATGAATATGGATGCGTCTGAAGAGAAGGATCAGTTACATGGGGTAGTTGCGGCCTTAGCTGCGGTGGTGTTTGTGGCCGTGACAGCGTTGGCATCAACGGAGACATGGAATATGAAGAGTGTAACTTTTCAGGAGCGTTTGGTGTCATGGAGACTGGTACAGGTTTCATACTAGTCATGGTTTCCACCCGCAATGGAGGACGACCTGCAGCTGACAAGCTTGTTAAAGAGGAGGTGTTAGCAGTGTGTAGATTATTCATAGTTAAGGCTATCTCAGAAGCTGATGCTTGCATAGATGGAGAATTAGATGGGAGACCATGGTGTGAAAAGGCACCATTAGAAGACTGTTGTTGCTTTTCAGCAGTCATTGCGTTTGATTGTGACAGTTGTGGCAACAACTGTGACATTGCTGCTGCAAGCTGTTGGGCTAAAGATAGGCCATTTGCTTCTTGCTGTGGAAGCCTTTCCGCAACAGGAGCGGCGCCGCCAACTCCAACAGAAGCTTGGCCAACTGATCTGTTTCCCATCTGACTTTGCTGTGAAAAAGGGTTCCTCACTACCTTCGGTTTCCATCCACTCTGCACATTATACAAATACTTCAATCAGATAGTGTATGAAACAATAATAAACTATTGATCATCATGAAACATAACTGATGTTATATATCAGAGACTTGATTCAAGAAATAGATTAAATTCAACAGTTAGATTATATAGTATTTTTTAAAAAATATTTTAGAACTTCAGTAATGATGATGAGGGCCCAGACAACATATCGTTGCAAAACCCAGTGGCCAAGGTTCGTCAGCATACTAAAATTTCCGAAACCCAGACATCCATTTGGAAGTACCCACATGGCAATGACATCATTAACCTGTTAGTATCTTCTACCCTTTGCCACGTCGTCTTTCCTTCTGGATTCTGGATAACCGATGAAAAGACACATCAATAGTTGACGTTAACCATTCACTTTCTCCCATGTGGATACCCCCCCGTCTTAACATCAAATTGTCTGCCATTTTTCTGATGTTTTAAACTCTTTTAAGTCGACGGGGTTTCAAGTTTTTTTTTTTTAATTATTAAATTGCAAATATGATATGTGGATGAAAAGAGAGCAACTAGAAGGAGCCAATGATAAAGCCCCCACCCCCAAGAAACTGAAAATAAATTCTTGGCAGAAACCAATATCACGCACCGTTCCAGGATTGCTTGACGGAGTTGGGGATGGAAGAGACACTTCAACTTTCTCTTCCACCTTTTTTCCATTATCTTTTGGAATACCAGCCCCACCAGCCTTAATCAAGTCTAGCAGCTTCACTGTATCTTGACTTGTCAAGTTACCAGCTTGGCCAGAAGTCAAGGCAAAAACCAAAGCTGGGTTTTTCAGCAGTACAGCTAACAGCTCAAGATCTGGTTCAGCTGCAACGCCACCACCGCCGCCGGCACCAATCTGGGAGGAAGAAGGTCCCAAAGTAGTAGTTGCACTGTTTACATGTTCACCATTGGTAACCTGAGTTTCCGTACACTCAGCATCAGGTGGCTGTTCAGTTGGGATTTCTGGGGTCAATGTGTCATCATAGTCCATTTCTCTGTCCCACGGTTCCTTGGGGTTAAATGGTATCTCCTGGATTGAGTAATAGAAGGTTTCCCTCTCTCTACGGTTTCTGTTTTTCTGCACATCAACCTCTTTGCTATTCTCACCAGAACCAACTCTCCAAAGGTCGTCGAGTTTTACTTCTGCAGAAAAGAAAATGACTTAAAAACAGTCTCAAACCCGCAGATCAATTAACAAGAGGGAGATGACTCCAACATAAGTAAGATACAGAATAATGAAACCCAAATTCAAATAGTTTAGTCAACTTATAGCTTTACAATCTGATTGCTTGTCTTACATATTGCCCATCATTGAAAAAGGAAGGTTGAATTACCATGGTTGGGATGATAGTTATGGGTTAAATTACTTTGTTTAAAAAAAGAAAAAAAAGATGACAGTGAGATGAAGAAGAAAAGTCTTTGAAAGATACTACACCCGCTGACACCTATATACAATTTTCTCAACAAGAATTTTCTGGCAACAATCAAAGCTGTCAATGCATTGGACTGGCTTTAAGCTCATCATAAGAAAAATCCTCTACTATTCTTTCATGGATTAATGAATTTATGATGCCCAAAGAGCCTCCTTGAACAATTTTGCTGATGAAAATAATACCCCTCCGAAATACTCCTAAATTTTCCAAAACCTGACAAAATTTGCTTTCACCATATTTGAAATCAATATGCTTGAGCACATGAGTGGCAACTTCTTTCGAGAGAAATTTCAATTTCAATTCTTAAAATCCAGATACTAAAAAGTTAATTAAAAGGATAAAGAGAAAATCCCTTCTTGCCATCAATCTGATCATTACACCTTGGAATCAATGAAGCTCCATAATCCCTTTAATCAAATTCAATTAAATTATTTTATAAGATAGTATTAAATGATTGCACTTTTACTGGTTTAGCAACAGCCTTTTGGCATCTGCTTTGCATCAAAGCACACTCATTCCCAACGGCCAACACTGATCCTATAGAAGCACTACCATCCTCCATTGTTTGATAATGAAACCTGGTAAAGATTATTATATAAGGACTATACATTATGTTAGTAGAAGCTTCACTTGAATAAAGAATTTGATCTACCACGACATGACTAGCTGTCATAAAAATTTTAAACTAATGAACTTTATCGTCTAATATACTTTTAGAAAATACATCTAACCAGCACCCTTATTTTGATGGTCATGGGCAACAAAGCACGTCACTAATCTATTGTGAGTAAATACCACATGTTGATGCACGCATCAAAATAAAAGCAATCAGTAGAACTAAGATTTGCCATGGACCAAAAACCAATATATTCAGTAAATGGAAATTCTAATATTTTCAAAGACAGATATTTCCACCATAGTGTTACAAACATCATCACATATCTCAGGAGACATTTGAAACAGTTTCTTTCCCTTTTCAATATCTAGGAAGAGGCGTAAGTGTATTTACAATCAAACCAATTCCCAAGTTTCACATAAAAATAACAAAATTTTCAGGCTGGTATTCTATTCCTATTGGGAAAAGGAAGTGGAAATGACAAAATCGATGGTGAGTGATGAGCTGGGGGATGAAAGGAAGTAGATATCTGTGGTTGCAAAAATGCAATTGAATTTTCCTGCATAATTGTGGAAATTACTTAAGGGGGCACACTCTACATCTAAATTCAGGCTATTAAAACAAGTAGGAGAAGGAGTTAAACTGATGAGAGAATACGAAAAGCAAATTTACCTGGTGGTGTGTACCATGGGATTTTGACCTTCTGGCATTTCTCCCATGGAGACTCCTTTGACTCCATATTCTGTTTCGGATCAAGAGACGTATCCAGATTGTTAGAAGTTTTAGGGGGAAGTATTACAGGTTTCTTTTGATCTTCAGCAGGCTGAGCTTGAACTTTAGAAACTGGTGGAGAAATGCTGGCCTGAGAAGTTGAAGGTTTGTTTGGACCTTCAGCCTTTGATTCATTCATTCCATTAGAGGAACCTGTTTTGCCATATTTACTTTGCATATATTGAGCACGCATTTTTGCCTTTTGGATATCATCGGCAGACATGGGGCGACTTTGACTAGCAGGTACCGTTCTTGTTGTCTGTGAGCTTTTGCCAGCCATTTTCTGCCCAGGCTGTTCCACTAACTGAACCTTCCTGCGTTCCCTGCCATCTGGACTAGCTAAGGAACTCTGCTACTTTGAAAGGAACCAAAAAAACTGTACATGCATCCTTGCATATTTTCAAGCAATGTGCATCCCCCTCCCCGCCCGAAAAGTAAATAAATAACAAAAAAAGATAAACGATGACCAAGTAAGAACAGAAGAAATAGGGAGAATTAAGAAAACAAAAAAAAAAACATAAGATGGATACGAGAACCACCAAGGATGTTCTTCTTTGAGGAGTCATCCGTGGATGCTGGCAGCAATTTCAGAACTTGTGGAGACTCCAATTTCCTGAACAATAAGTCTACCCTTGTTATCTCCACAATTACAAAAATACTAAGAAAAACAACCCGGGCATATAGAAATCATATTAAATAACTTAAAGATCCACACCTAACATTGGATATAGCAAGAGTCCCTTCCTGTAAGACCATTAACATTGATTAGAAAACGCTGAACAAACTTATAGCCATTTTAACAGATTTTTATTTGATTATCAGGGGTAATATACTTACACTGCTTTCAATATTTGACTGCCATGATTCATCACCCATAATTTCATTGATACTGCAGAGACAGATCGCAATAATAAGAAACAAATTGAAAGAAAACTGAGCAAGTATAAGAGGAACAGATGTAAACTTACCTTTGCTTCAGTAACATCTCATTCTGTGCTTCAGTAGCGGACTTCAAGCCATTAGGTTTCTTTGCAGCTTGGCTTCTTGCAAACATTTTGCTCCACCGTGATATCAAAGTCCTTGCCCTGTTTGATATGTCTGATCTTCAAATCAGATAAATGAGATTCAAAGCACCACATACAGCAAAGCACAGAATTTGTTTTCATCATAACTGATGATTATTTTGAAGCAGATTTATCACAATATTGAAGCGATGATTCGACCATACTGAGACAAGTACAGCAATGAAAATTTGAGATAAGACAAGGCTGAACAAACACATACCTGAAAACCTGTACAAACGCAGCTTGTTAACACTTTGCAGTACGGCTGACATATGCTCAGGGAGAGCTTTTTGTAGAGGTAAATGACAAAAAACCTGCATTCCAGACAATAACTGTAAGCTTAGTAAAGATACAAGTACAGGACCCTATATCATCTGCATAGAATCTATTTATACCTTGAGGATGACACAGAGAACAGTTGTTTGTTCTTCAACAGCTGCTTGACTTAACCATGTTGCTAAAATCATAACGCCACCTTTAGTTAAGAACCTGCAAGATAAAGAGACATTACTATCTCAAATAAACCAAGCAGTACGCTTATTACTGAGTCTATTTAGGTTCCTTGATGAGTACCAGTATAATACTGAAGGATTTTGTATCCGTAAGATCCACTCCATTAATTTCACTTGTCCAGAAAAAGTTTCTTCTTTACCCATCTTAGTGAATATGTTTTCAACAAAACGTTTATCCAACTCATCCATGTCAGTAAGAGCATCATCTTGTGTTGAGCAAGATGGTGCTTCTTCGGCATTAACGGGGCCAACAGAGTTTAAGGGAACCGGCTCAACAGGTATCATGGTATCAGACCCATTTGGAACCACCCCTTCTTCTGTTTCTTTGCGTGCATTAGATCTTAGGGCTTTCTCTCTTGACAACCGAACTTGCTTTCTCACCCTAGTGCGTTGGCTAGCAAAAAATTCGCGCACCTGCATATTAATATTAATATGACATTATATTAAAACCAAATAATTTCTCTGAGAGAGTACAATTGGAGACAATTTCAAGTTGGAGTTTACAATAATTCTAAGAGGCAATCACTAAGACAACCCTAAACTCATTTCTTAATATCTTATACATCATTGTCCCAAGGGAATGGACATAATTTCCTTTTTACAGGGGAAAAAAAGAAGAAGATAAAACCATCAAGTATATACCTGTGTGACTGTAACACCAAGTAGAGCACTAATCTCGCGGGATTCTTTCTTACTAATTGCGTCTTTGATGGAAAAAATAGCTTGCATATACTTTACAGCCTTAGGGTTTAGCAAGTCTCTAGGTCGTTTCCCTGGAAAAATATTCCATAGCCGTAATTAAATTAGATGTAATGTAATAAACCACCATCCTATTATAAGAAATCATCTTTGGTTCTACATTAGGAAATAGTTGGCACATCAATAAGCACACAACAAACCAGTTGCAGCTATCAATCTTTAAATAAGTAATATATATTACATAATTATAGTCATACTTCCACAAAGACATAGATACTATTAATGAAGCTCCTAATAGTATCTTAAGAGACCTCAAAATGCAACTTCAGCAGACACTCACCAATTTTTATTGACAAAGCACCAGCTGCCTGAAAAATGGTAAATAAAGAAATAAAATTTTAGTATAATTCTGAAGAGACAAGTAACAAAGAGACAAAGAAAATAGAATTTTAAAATTAACGAACCATTTCCTGGGCGAGAGGATTGACGCCGGTAAGTTTGCATTGTGTAATGACGACTTTCTGAAGCTGATCGATCTGGCTGTGGAAAAGCTCCCTCTGCAAGTCTATAAATTTTTGAAGCGACTCCACTGTGTTCCCAACCTCTACCTCCGAAAAATTCTCGTTGAAAACGTCCATCTCCGACGCTCCAGATTGATAACCCTAAGCTCCACGCACCAGATCGATGCCTACCTTGCATTGGAGTTCAGTGCATCGATAATTAAGAGATCAACAATAATAATTAGGAAAAAGAGGAACAAAGCTTTGAAGTTTGTTGAATCGAAACGAATTGTTAGGGTTAGGGTTTGGCGATTAGAGAAGACGGTCGAATTAGAGAAGATGATAGAGAGAGAAAGAGAGCAGCGAATAAGGGTACAGAGTACAGACAAGGTAGGATAGTAAAGCCCACAAAATAACACGCGCTCAAATTAATTACCGTCAGTACTTCATACTTCATACTTGGGCGCACGTATATTCTTTACCGGAGTTTTTTTCTAGCACAATTTTCCCTTTTCCTCCCTTCAACTTTTTGGTTTATTGCTCATTTAAGGACTTAACAGTTATAAAAATGTTCAATTTAGGGGCTTATAATTTGAAAAAACTCAAATCATAGTTCAACGTTACAAAATCAGTCACGGGACTTCAATTTTATATGCGTAATTAATAGCTCATATATCAGGACTTAATGTTTATGGAAGGCCCTTAATTGAGTCAATTTAATAATGTCGGACCTTGATTTGAGGTTCTTTTAATGATAGATCTTAGGGGTGGCAACGTTGTAGTTTTTTCGGATATCCAACTCGTTTAAAACTGTTTAAAATCCGAATCCATTTAAATAAACGGTTTTGGATAATGAGATTATTATCCGAGGTGGATTTGGTGTGATTTTTGATTTAAGTCATTGGATATCTAAAACCGTACCAAATTAAATGGGTTTGGATAATGGATATATCCATTTAAAAGCAACTAAAAGCCCACTTACTTTTGAATTGACCTTATAATTGAAATTTAAGTTCTAAATTACTTGGCCCAAATGTCAACAGCCCAAAATATAGTCAATACCCAAAAAGTCTAAATTATTAAACTTGCAATTTATTTGGCCAAAGAAAAAAAAACTTGCAATTTATAAAGTTTATGGTCTACAATTGTGGATTCGGTTTTTTAGTGGATATTCGTTTAAGAAACGGTTTTGCGGCGGATTTTGATGTTATTATGCGGTTTCAGTGTGGATTTGGATATAAAATTTGAAATTTATGTGGTTTTTAAACGATTTTGGATATTGAGTGATTAAATGGTTTCGGTGTAAAAAATCGATTATCCACACCGCTATCATCCCTAATAGATCCTAAATTGAGCATTTTCATGGCCATTGAGTCCTTATTCAAACATTAAGCCACATTTTTCTGCCTTTAAGATTCTTTACATGTTCTCCCTATGTAGTACGTGTATCTCTACTAGTATTTTACTTTTCAATATAGTAGAATGTGCAAATTATTGATACCACTTATAATTAGTATCGGTAAAAGTAAGGTACTAGTATTTACCATTACACTTCATTGTGAGATGTGAATGGTAAAATCACCATTACACTTCATTTTCACTAAGTAAAACATTAAGTTTGAACACTTTAAAATAGAGATAATAATTATCTAGAAAACTTTATTAGCATAGAAAATTGACCAAATTCGAATAGAATTAATCATAAATCATTAATACATATATATACAAGCACAAGCAAGTTTTTTTTTTCTTCGGTGAAATAGGTACTTGAATAAAGGGAGTAAAAAGTCGGGTAAATAGTTAATAATTACATGTAATTACTCCTAGATAGACTTTGAATGTAAGAAGGTAGTTCATTTAACCCTAAAACTCTTTCATGTGCCGGTTTATATTATGATGATGATGAATGATAGTATCATCATCATGTTAAGCAAGTAGTACAGAAGTTTTTTTTTTTTAGTCTTTGTACAAAGTGGTAAAATCTTTAATCCTACCTCAGTAAAATTTTAATTCGCTCCTATTAAAAGGGCACAGCACAACTCGTAAGAAAATCTCCCCTCCGAATTTTTCTTTTCTTTATTTTTTCCCATTTTCTCACCGCTATTTTAACCTTCCGTCTCGTATATAATTTGTTTCCCCTTCCCCCCCTCCCCCATTCCATTTTCCGATTCACCAACCTTCTTTAGCGCTAGGGTTAGGGTTTCTTTTATCAGAAGTACTCTCAATTTCGATCGTATTTCTGGTACGTTGTTTACGATTATTTTTCTATCTCCCCCCCCCCCCCTTTTTTTTTCCTTTAGGGTTTTGCTTCTATCTCTTCGGTTTTTCTGCTTGGGGTTTGAAGTTATCGACGATTGATAATCGGTTATGTTTTACAACGCATTGATCCTTGCCTGTTTATTTAGAATAAGCGGTAATCTGAGTTTACCCATTATATTTCTGGTTCCTCTGGAAATCGTAATCGATTGCTGTTTTATCATTTTTATAATCTGTTGTGTGATCAACTATTTGAGAGTGTTATGTCGGTGGATTGCCATGACGTCTGATATTGACATTGTTTTAAAATCATATCTCTGGCTTCTGTTCTCTGCTCTTTCCGATATTGATTTAGGGGTTTCGTTAATGTTTGACCTGTATTTCTTGTTATATCACTATTTAATTTATTTATTCATATTCAATTTTGGGTTCCTACTTTCCATGCTCGGGCTTTTGTCTATTTTTTGTGGTATATTGTTTGATTTTTCACGGTTTGATTGATTTTATTATTATATGCTTTTACAGATTTTAATTTGAAGAAATCTTAGCTCCCTTTTCACAAAAATGGAGCGCAAGATTATTGAATTGGAGCCGGGATGGGATTACATGCAAAAGGGGATAACAAAGCTGAAGAGAATATTGGAAGGCTTGCCGGAGCCACAATTTACCTCCGAAGAATACATGATGCTTTACACGTATCCCTTCTAACATATATTCAGCTTCTTTTTCCCCTCTAATTATCTTGATATTCTTAACATCATCATCATCTTTCTTTAATTGGTTTCTTTAATTGGAATTACTACAGGACTATCTATAACATGTGCACACAAAAGCCACCTCATGATTATTCTCAACAACTTTATGACAAGTACCGAGAGGCATTTGAGGAATATATTACTTCAACGGTATGTAATTTATGTTAACATCAAACACTACTGGCTGTTTAGATACGAGTGTGTTATAACTTGGTGTTTTGGAGGCATTTCTTACTGTGTTCATTGAAAGGATCTCTTATAGTGTATATAATCAGATACTATGTTTGTTTACTTCATTCAGGTTTTATATAGTAAGAAATTGGTTTGCATTTGTCTGATGTATTGTAGATTATATATTGCTTAAAGATTGGAGTATTTGTTGATTGCTTTTTAAGAGCTCTGTGGTGTTATTGTAGGATACGTCTTTAAATTTGTTTATAATAGTTTTTTCTTCAGTAGACATACTATGGATGGTTAATGGATTTGTCTTCTTTATGTTTTATATATGCCTTTTGTCTCAATTTCCTCCTGTTTTCTTTCTCCCCAAAAAATTAGGTATTGCCTTCGTTAAAAGAGAAGCATGATGAATTCATGCTGAGGGAACTTGTTAAAAGATGGGCGAACCATAAGATTATGGTCAGGTGGCTATCACGTTTCTTTCATTACCTTGATCGATATTTCATTGCACGGAGATCACTTCCTCCACTTAATGAAGTTGGGCTGACCTGCTTCCGTAATCTGGTTTGTGATACTGGTTATGCTGTTATGAGTTGGATTTGAGATTTGTGCTGTCCATTGTTTCAAATATAGCTCAACTAAATCGTAAACTGTTTGTTTACTAACTTCAGGTATATAAGGATGTGCATGGCAAAGTCAGAGAGGCTGTTATTGCTCTTGTAAGTTTATGTGTAATTGCTTCATGATTAATTATAGCTTAAGGCTTTCTTTTGAATAAATTAGGCTAATGTTATTCCATACCAGATTGATAAAGAACGTGAGGGAGAGCAGATAGATCGAGCATTATTGAAAAATGTGTTAGATATTTTCGTTGAGATTGGGATGGGTCAGATGGATCGTTATGAAGAAGATTTTGAAGCACACATGCTTGACGATACTGGTGCTTACTATTCAAGAAAGGCCTCAAGCTGGATTGAAGAAGATTCCTGTCCAGATTACATGTTAAAGGCAAGTGCTTTAGTGGTTTTTTAGGTTAGAATCATTTCACCCTTATTGACCTGGATTTATCTTATGTTTTTCTTTTTTAATAATTGTAGGCTGAAGAATGTCTGAAAAAGGAAAGGGACAGAGTATCTCATTATCTACATTCAAGCAGTGAGACAAAATTGTCAGAGGTTAGTTAAATGGTTGGGAACTTATTATAGGTTAATTATTAGCTTTTTCTGTGAACCTAAGTTTGGATATATGCTTCACTATTTTTCTTTTCCCTTATATACAGAAGGAATTAGTTAAACTGTCTGCTATTAAGAGATGACTAAATGAATTTTGTTTGACGTGTAATTAAGATATTAAAATAGATGTCATTTGAATTGTGTTTAGGTGGTATATCTGGTCTTCTTAACTATTTTCAAGGTAGTTAGAAGCTAGAATTTGAGATGACATGGTTCTAACATATATTGGTCGATGGCATGAAATACTTTTGAGCATTAAGATAGCTTTCCAATGTGAAACCCTTCGAATTTATTGAGCATCCTATTTATATCTGTTTTCTCTTTATTTAGAAAGTGCAAAATGAGTTGTTGGTGACACATGCAAATCAGCTTCTTGATAAGGAGAATTCCGGGTGCAGGGCCTTGCTTAGAGATGACAAGGTATTGTCAACTATGTTTCTTTGCTAATAGTGCTTACTCCTCTAGATGTTTTGCTTTGGAACATATGTACTTATAATGGTTATATGGCTTTCTTAACACACTGTAGGTCGAGGATCTTTCTAGGATGTACAGGCTTTATTGTAAAATAACTAAAGGCTTGGATCCTGTTGCTAATATATTCAAGCAGGTCTGAGTTTTCTACCTACTCTATTTAGCAAGCTAATGGCCATCTTTCTCATGTTATTATATGATTTTGCTGACTCTTTTGAGCACTTCTTTTTTGCAGCATATCACTGCTGAGGGTACAGCCTTGGTTCAACAGGCCGAAGATGCTGCAAGTAACCAGGTTAATATTGTCATTTTACTTTTTAAATTTTTTTTTTTATCAAAGCAAGCATAATTGTTGGATAAAATATTGATTTCCTTCTGTAGTAAGAACAATTGTTTCAAACTTTTTATGCGTAATGTTTGTGTGCTTGTGAGTGTTAGAATCTTTTTCTTTGAAACTAATAGAATGGTTGAAATACTCCTAGTATTTAAGCATATCTCTTGACAATGGTTTTTTCTCATATTCATTTGTATTTGGTTGTGTTTTTCTCTTAAAAATGGTTAATTTTGAAATGGCTTTGACATGCCAACTTTTAACTTCCCATTGTTATTTTTCTTTAAAAAAGAATTAATCCCCACTTGTGCATACTAAGATTTTACCACCATTTAGGGCAAAATAGATTGTAGTCTTCATAATTTATATTGTTTCCAAGTCCCACCTGTGTCCAATTCCAATTCCTGATAGTCGCTCATTTCCACAGGCCTCAAATACAGCTGGTGTGCAGGAACAGGTAAATTTCATAAATTTCGCTGCTAGTAATTTTGTTGAAATCAGTGTAATTTTGAAAATTGATATATGGTTTTTTATCAACAGGTGCTTATCAGGAAAATAATTGAGCTGCATGATAAGTATATGACGTATGTGACGGACTGTTTTCAAAACCATACTCTGTTCCACAAGGTTTGTATTGGAATTCTAGACTTCTGTGTTGGATGTGGTCAATCTTGTATTGGAATACCTAGACTTTTGTATTGGATGTGGTCAATCATTTCATGTAAAACATGCCTTTTTTGAAATGGTGAATAGGCATTGAAAGAGGCTTTTGAGGTGTTTTGCAACAAAACTGTTGCCGGCAGCTCAAGTGCGGAGCTTTTGGCAACTTTTTGTGATAATATCCTGAAGAAGGGTGGAAGTGAGAAATTAAGCGATGAAGCCATTGAAGATACACTTGAGAAGGTAGTTTTATAGACCCTTTGACGCTATGTTTTTGGTGATCTCAGATTTATCCTTAACTATCTGCTTGGAACTATGTTTTTGGTGATCTCAGATTTATTCTTAACCATCTGCTTGGAATATGCAGGTTGTTAAGTTGCTTGCCTACATTAGCGATAAAGATCTCTTTGCTGAATTTTACAGGTGAGGATTTTTTTTAAAGCTTTTTTGATCTTCCATGGCCAAATTTTGATCCTAACAATTTTTGTCAATTAATCACTGACAGGAAGAAGCTTGCACGAAGATTGCTATTTGACCGCAGTGCGAATGATGATCACGAAAGAAGTATTTTGACCAAGCTAAAGCAACAATGCGGTGGTCAGTTTACCTCGAAGATGGAGGGGATGGTGACAGATCTGACATTGGCAAGGGAAAACCAGGCCAGCTTTGAGGACTATCTCAGAAATAACTCAGCTGCACATCCTGGGATTGATCTAACCGTTACTGTTTTGACAACAGGTTTTTGGCCAAGTTACAAATCATTTGATCTCAATCTCCCCGCAGAAATGGTAATGTCTAAACATGTTATTGTATGATGGAAATATAAAATTTCTTTTCGCTGGCATGTTCAGTAATCATTTACATCCAATATCATTGTTTCAGGTGAAGTGTGTGGAAGTTTTTAAAGGATTTTATGAAACAAAAACAAAACACAGAAAGCTCACATGGATATACTCGTTGGGAACCTGTCACATTAATGGCAAATTTGACCAGAAAACTATTGAATTGGTTGTCTCCACTTATCAGGTAAACAGATTTTGTAAGCTATGCACTTTGAAATCAAAACTTTGTAATTTGGATTTATGTGCATCTTCTCTCTGGTTTGTTGTTTTCAACTTTAATAGTGGATTTAATTTCCGGTTGCCTATTTAAACAGGCTGCTGTACTGTTGCTCTTTAATGCCTCTGATCGGCTGAGTTATTCAGAAATCATGGCTCAGTTGAACTTGACCAGTGAAGACTTGAACAGATTACTGCATTCACTATCATGTGCCAAGTATAAGATTCTACTCAAAGAGACAAGTACAAAAAGCATTTCCTCAAGTGACAACTTTGAGTTCAACTCTAAATTTACGGACAAATTGAGGAGGATTAAGGTATGGAACAATGTTTTTGTATTATTGGTGCTTTTTATACCTAGTATGGTGGTGAACTGGTGATGATAAGATTAAGATTTGAACTATGGAAATAAACTTTTAAATTATCCTATGTAGATTCCTCTCCCTCCAGTAGATGAAAGGAAGAAAGTAGTTGAGGATGTCGATAAAGATCGTCGTTATGCCATTGATGCTGCTATTGTGCGTATAATGAAGAGTAGGAAAGTTTTGGGCCACCAACAGTTAGTTTCAGAGTGTGTTGAGCAGTTGAGTCGCATGTTCAAGGTATGAACATAATATGCTTCACCTTCATGTACCAGATTGCATTAGCTTATTAGGCTTTTAAAAATAGTAGTAGTAATTTACATGTGATTGGTGATTTTTTTATTTTGCAGCCTGATATTAAGGCCATCAAGAAGAGGATGGAAGATCTCATCACACGAGATTACCTGGAGAGAGAGAAGGATAATCCAAATATGTTTAGGTACTTGGCCTAGAATTGGTCTTTTTTGAATTTCATGGCGGGTGGTTGGTACAGTCTTGAGACAGATATCAGTAAATGGAGGCAGGTGTCCCTCCGAAATCGTAAAAAAATATTTTTTGGCTAGTCTCTATGTAATTATCACAAGTTGGAAGTTTTAATTTTTGTCTTCATTGAAAGTTTACTAATTAGCAGTATACTCTTACCTCCAAATTTTATTATCAGTATCAATATTTTATAATTAGTTCAATTCCTAAGAAAATACTCTTTTCGCAGAAAGAAATCTAGTTAAAGTTAACATGTGTGGAGAACATTGATATTGATAATAGCTTTTACGTTCTTTCTCTTTGATTTTAAAAGTACTTCTGAAACCACGAGCTGATTTTTTTTTGCCAGAGGGCATGTATTTTTTTTTGGCCAGACCAGAGGGCATGTATTGGCTTGTCCCTTTTTCTAAAAATCAACGAACAAAGTAGGCTTGAATGTATTACAGTACAATGGCGAAACGAAGAGCTGCCAAATTTGTCGAGCAAAAGAAATTAGCACATAATATCAAGCATATATTCAATGATTGGATTTCTTTTTCAAATATTATTATTATTATCTTGATTGAATCAACCACTTATTGGTTCAAGCGATTTGACACTTGTTTCCAGGATCTTTATCTACTCGTTCGACTCGAACAAGGTGATTAATGAAGAAAAGAAAACCTTACTCAAACAAGGTGATGAATGAAGAAAAGAAAACCATTCTTAAAAGAGCTTTATCCTAATGGGCCGATCTGAATCAAACAAAGCTTAATTTGAAAATATACCGAAAAAAATCTTACTATCTATACTAATTTATACTGTATATAAAAGTACAAATAAGAGAAATTTTATATTTTCCGACTATACCTCTTTTTTCAAATATATTTCTAAATTGTCATTTTTAAAATATTTTAATTTAGCCGAAATCGGTGTACTAATTATCACGGTTTTTAGCTAAAAACGCGTTCCGGGTCCTCGGCTCAGTTTTGCATGATTTTTGGCGCCAAAACTCATTGAAATATCTATATTTATCTAACGAAATCTCAGTCACATTGGATTTAAGGATTTGTTTTTACGAGCATCTCAATCCGGTGCCAATTTAATTAGAAATTAATTTAGAAAAAATAGATAAAAACAATATTAGAAGCGTGAGAAACCCTTCAATCTTTTTGGCGTTGAATTATATATTTTTTATGACTATAGTGGCCGGAAATTGAGGAGATATTTTTCGGGTCAATTTTTGCAAAATTTTAGCTGAAATCGTGTACTAACCATCACGGTTTTTGACTAAAAACGCGTTCTGGAGCCCTGACTCAGTCTTGTACGATTTTTTGCGCCAAGTCTCATTGAAATATCTATATCCTTCTAACCAAATCTTACCCACATTGGATTTAATGATTTGTTTTTACGAGCATATGAATCATGTTTCGATTCAATTAACAATTAATTCGTGTTGAATTATATGTTTTTTTTAGTATCGTAGCCAAAAATTGAGGAAAACTCTTTCAGGTCAATTTTTTTCAAAATTTTAGCCGAAATCTGTCTATTAACTATAACGGGTTTTGGCTAAAAACGCAATCCGGGTCCTTGGCTCAGTTTTACATGATTTTTGGCGCCAAGACTCATTGAAATATCTATATTTATCTAACGAAATCTCAACCACATTGGATTTAAGGATTTGTTTTTACAAGCATCTCAATCCGATTTCGATTTAATTAGAAATTAATTCGGAAAAAATAAAAAAAAACAATATTAGAATCGTGAGAAGCCCTTCAATCTTTTTGGTGTTTAATTATATATTTTTTATGAATATGGTGGCCGGATATTGAGAAGAAATTTCTCAGGTCAATTTTTGCAAAATTTTAGTTGAAATCGTATACTAACCATCACGGTTTTTGACTAAAAACATTCTAGAGCCCCGACTCAATTTTGTACGATTTTTGGCGCCAAATCTGATTGAAATATCTATATCCATCTAACCAAATCTTACCCACATTGCATTTAAGCATTTGTTTTTACGAGCATATGAATCATGTCTCGGTTCAATTAAGAATTAATTTGGAAAAAAATAGGAGAAACGATATTAGAAGCGTGAATAGCCTTTCAATCTTTTTGGTATTGAGGAGAGATTTTCTCAGGTCAATTTTTGCACAATTTTAGCTGAAATTGTGTACTAATCATCAATGTTTTTGATTAAAAACGCGTTTTAGAGCCCGGGCTCAGTTTTGCACGATTTTTGGTGCCAAGTCTCATTGAAATATATTTACCCATCTAACCAAACCTTACCCATACTGGATTTAACAATTTGTTTTTACGAGCATAAGAATCATGTTTCGATTCAATTAGGAATTAATTCGGAAAAAATAGGAAAAACGATATTAGAAGCGTGAATAACCTTTCAATATTTTTGATGTTGAATTATATATTTTCTATGAGTATCGTATCCAAAAATTGAGGAAAATTCTTTCGAGTCAATTTTTACAAAACTTTAGTCGAAATTAGTGTACGTTACTGTTTTCGGCTAAAAACGCGTTCCGTGGCTCCGGCACAGTTTTTCATGATTTTTGGCGTCAAAACTCATTGAAATATCTATATTTATCTAACAAAATCTCAGCAACATTGATTTAAGGATTTGTTTTTACGAGCATCTCAATCCGGTTTCAATTTAATTAGAAATTAATTCAGAAAAATAAAAAAACAATATTAGAAGCGTGAGAAACCCTTCAATCTTTTTGGCGTTGAATTATATGTATTTTTATGAGTATGGTGGCCGAAAAATGAGGAGAAACTTCTCGGGTCAATTTTTGCAAAATTTAAGCTGAAATCGTGTACTAACCATCACGGTTTTTGACTAAAAACGCGTTCTGGAGCCCTGACTCAGTTTTGCACGATTTTTAGCGCCAAGTCTGATTGAAATATCTATATTCATCTAACTAAATCTCACCCACATTGGATTTAAGGATTTGTTTTTACGAGCATATGAATCATGTTTCGGTTCAATTAAGAATTACTTCCGAAAAATAGGAAAAACGATATTAGAAGCGTGAATAACCTTTCAATCTTTTTGGTATTGAATTATATATTTTTTATGAGTATCATGGCCAAAAATTGAGGAAAATTCTTTCGGTTCAATTTTTTAAATTTTTTAGCCAAAATCGGTGTACTAACTATCACGGTTTTACGGTTTTTGGCTAAAAACGCGATCCGGGTCCTCGGCTGAATTTTGCATGATTTTTGGAAACTTATTGAAATATCTATATTTATCTAACGAAATCTCAGCTACATTGGATTTAAGGATTTGTTTTTACGAGCATCTCAATCCGGTTTCGATTTAATTAGAAATTAATTCGGAAAAATAGAAAAAAAAATAATATTAGAAACGTGAGAAGCCCTTCAATCTTTTTGGCGTTGAATTATATATTTTTTATGAATATAGTGGCCGGAAATTGAAGAGAAATCTTTTGGGTCAATTTTTCCAAAATTTTAGCTGAAATCTTATACTAACCATCACGGTTTTTGACTAAAAACGCGTTCTGGCACCCCGGCTCGGTTTTGCACGATTTTTGACGCTAAGTCTCATTGAAATATCTATATCCATCTAACCAAATCTTACCCACATTGGATTTAAGGATTTGTTTTTATGAGCATATGAATCATGTTTCGGTTCAATTAAAAATTAATTCGAAAAAATAGGAAAAACGATATTAGAAGCGTGAATAGCCTTTCAATCTTTTTGGTGTTGAATTATATATTTTTTATGATTATCGTTGCCAAAAATTAAGGAAAGCTATTTCGAGTCAATTTTTACAAAATTTTAGCTGAAATTGGTACGGTTCTTGGCTAAAAACGCATTCCGGGGCTCCGACTCTGTTTTGCATGATTTTCGGCGCCAAGACTTAATGAAATATCTATATTTATCAAACGAAATCTCAACCACATTGGATTTATGGTTTTGTTTTTACGAGTATCTCAATCCGATTTCGATTTAATTAGAAATTAATTCGGAAAAAATAGGAAAAAAAACAATATTAGAAGCGAGAGATCCCCTTCAATGTCTTTGGTGTTGAATTATATATTTTTTTTATGAATATTGTGGCAGGAAATTGAGGAGAAACTTCTCGTGTCAATTTTTGCAAAATTTTAGCCATCACGGTTTTCGACTAAAAACGCTTTCTAGAGCCCCAGCTCAGTTTTGCACGATTTTTGGCACCAAGTCTCACTGAAATATTTATATCCATCTAACCAAACCTTACCCACATTGGATTTAAGGATTTGTTTTTACGAGCATATGAATCATGTTTCGATTCAATCAGGAATTAATTCGGAAAAAATAGGAAAAATGATATTAGAAGCGTGAATAGCCTTTCAATATTTATGGTGTTGAATTATATATTTTCTATGTGTTTCGTAGCCAAAAATTGAGGAAAATCCTTTCGAATCAATTTTTACAAAATTTTAGCCGAAATCGGTGTACTCATCACGGTTTTTTTTGGCTAATAACGCGTTCCAGGGCCACAACTTAGTTTTGCATGATTTTTGGCGCCAAAACTCATTGCAATATCTATATTTATATCACGTAATCTCAGCCACATTGATTTAAGGATTTGTTTTTACGAGCATCTCAATCCGGTTTCGATTTAATTAGAAATTAATTCGGAAGAATAGAAAAAATAATATTAGAAGTGTGAGAAGCCCTTCAATCTTTTTGGCGTTGAATTATATATTTTTTATGAGTATGGTGGCCGAAAAATAAGGAGAAACTTCTCGGGTCAATTTTTGCAAAATTTTAGCTGAAATCGTGTACTAACCATCACGGTTTTTGACTAAAAACGCGTTCTTGAGCCCTGGCTCAGTTTTGCACGGTTTTTGGCGCCAAGTCTGATTGAAATATCTATATCCATCTAACTAAAACTTACCCACATTGGATTTAAGGATTTGCTTTTACGAGCATATGAATCATGTTTCGGTTCAATCATGAATTAATTCGGAAAAAATATGAAAAACGATATTAGAAGCGTGAATATCCTTTCAATATTTTTGGTGTTGAATTATATATTTTTTATGGGTATCATGGCCAAAAGTTGAGGAAAATTCTTTCAAGTCAATTTTTTTAAAAATATTTTTAGCCAAAATCGGTGTACTAACTATAACGGTTTTTGGCTAAAAACACGTTCCGTGTCTTCGGCTCAGTTTTGAATGATATTTGGCACCAAAACTCCTTGAAATATCTATATTTATCTAACGAAATCTCAGCCACATTGGATTTAAGGATTTGTTTTTACGACCATCTCAATCCGGTTTCGATTTAATTAGAAATTAATTTGGAAAAATAGGAAAAAAAACAATATTAGAAGCGTGGGAAGCCCTTCAATCTTTTTGGCGTTGAATTATATATTTTTAATGAATATAGTAGGCGGAAATTGAGGAGAATTTTTTGGGGTCAAATTTTGCAAAGTTTTAGCTGAAATCGTATACTAACCTTCACGGTTCTTGACTAAAAACGTGTTCTGGCGCCCCGGCTCGGTTTTGCACGATTTTTGGCACCAAGTCGCATTTAAATATCTATATCCATCTAACCAAATCTTACCCACATTGGATTTAAGGATTTGTTTTTACGAGCATATAAATCATGTTTCGATTCAATTAATAATTAATTCGGAAAAAAATAGGAAAAACAATATTAGAAGCGTGAATATCCTTTCAATCTTTTTTGCTGTTGAATTATATATATTTTTATGAGTATCGTGGCTATAAATTGAGGAAAACTCTTTCGGGTCAATTTTTACAAAATTTTAGCCGAAATCGTGTACTAACTATCGCGGTTTAGACTAAAAACGCGTTCTAGAGCCCCAGCTCAGTTTTGCACGATTTTTGGCGCCAAGTCTCACTGAAATATCTATATCCATCTAACCAAACCTTACCCACATTGGATTTAAGGATTTGTTTTTACGAGCGTATGAATCATGTTTCGATTCAATCAGGAATTAATTCGGAAAAAATATGAAAAACGATATTAGAAGCGTGAATAGCCATTCAATCTTTTTGGTGTTGAATTATATATTTTTTATGATTATTGTAGCAAAAAATTAAGGAAAATTATTTCGATTCAATTTTTACAAAATTTTAGCTGAAATCGGTGAACTAACCATCATGGTTTTTGGCTAAAAACGCGTTCCGGGGCTTCGACTCTGTTTTGCATGTTTTTCGGCGCCAAGACTCATTGAAATATCTATATTTATCTAACGAAATCTCAACCACATTGGATTTATGGTTTTGGTTTTACGTGTATCTCAATCCGATTTCGATCTAATTAGAAATTAATTCGGAAAAAATAGAAAACAAAAAAATAATATTAGAAGCGAGAGAAGCCCTTCAATCTCTTTGGTGTTGAATTATCTGTTTTTTATGATTATGGTGGCCGGAAATTAAGGAGAAACTTCTCGGGTCAATTTTTGCAAAATTTTAGCTGAAATCGTGTACTAACCATCACGGTTTTTGACTAAAAACGCGTTCTGGAGCCCTGGCTCAGTTTTGCATGATTTTTGGCGCCAAGTATGATTGAAATATCTATATCCATCTAACTAAATCTTACCCACATTGGATTTAAGGATTTGCTTTTACGAGCATATGAATCATGTTTCAGTTTAATTAAGAATTACTTCCGAAAAAATAGGAAAAACGATATTTCAAGCGTGAATAGCCTTTCAATCTTTTTGGTGTTGAATTATATATATTTTTATGAGTATCGTGTCCTAAAATTGACGAAAACTCTTTCTGTTCAATGTTTTTAAAAATTTTAGCCGGAATCGTGTACTAACTATCACGGTTTTTGGCTAAAAACGCATTCCGGGGCACTGGTTCAGTTTTGCATTATTATTGGCGCCAAGACTCATTGAAATATCTATATTTATCTAACGAAATCTCAGTCACATTGGATTTAAAGATTCTTTTTACGAGCATCTTAATCCGATTTCGATTTAATTTGAAATTAATTCGGAAAAATAGAAAAAAGAAATAGAAAAAAAACAATATTAGAAGCTTGAGAAGCCCTTCAATCTTTTTGGCGTGGAATTATATACTCTCTCCCATTAAAAATAAGTGAAACAATTACAAAACGAATGCAATTTTACTCCTTTTTCCATATATACCCCTAAGTGTTAATTAAAGTGATTGATTAGGGTTAATTGTTAGTTAATTGTTTATAAATATTTTTAGAAGGGTATTAAAACCAACTAATCACTGCCTTGGTCTGTGTAATATTCCTAGTGTTTTACTTATTTTGAATGGGAGGGAGTATTTTTTATGAATATGGTGGCCGAAAATTGAGGAGAAATTTTCTCGGGTCAACTTTTGCAAAATTTTAGCCGAAATCGTGTACTAACCATCACGGTTTTTGACTAAAGACGCGTTTTAAAGCCCGACTCAGTTTTGCACGATTTTTGGTGTCAAGTCTCATTGAAATATCTATATCCATCTAACCAAACTTAACCACATTGGATTTAAGGATTTGTTTTTACGAGCATATGAATCATGTTTCGATTCAATTAGGAATTAATTCGGTAAAAAATAGAAAAAAACGATATTAGAAGCGTGAATAGCTTTTCATTCTTTTTGGTGTTGAATTATATATTTTTTATGATTATCGTAGGCAAAAATTAAGGAAAATTATTTCGAGTCAATTTTTACAAAATTTTAGCTGAAATCGGTGTACTAACCATCACGGTTTTTGGCTAAAAACGTGTTCCGGGGCTCCGACTCTATATTGCATGATTTTCGGCGCCAAGACTCATTGAAATATCTATATTTATCTAACGAAATCTCAACCACATTGGATTTATGGTTTTGTTTTTACGAGTATCTCAATCCGATTTCGATTTAATTAGAAATTAATTCGGAAAAAATAAGAAAAAAAACAATATTAGAAGCGAGAGATCCCCTTCAATGTGTTGAATTATATATTCTTTATGAATATTATGGCCGGAAATTGAGGAGAAACTTCTGGTGTCAGTTTTTGGAAAATTTTTGCTGAAATCATGTACTAACCATCACGGTTTTCGACTAAAAACGCTTTCTAAAGCCCCGGCTCAGTTTTGCACGATTTTTGGTGCCAAGTCTCATTGAAATATCTATATCCATCTAACCAAATCTTGCCCACATTGGCTCAGTTTTGCATGATTTAAGGATTTTTGGCGCATATGAATCATGTTTCGATTCAATTAAGAATTAATTCGGAAAAATAGGAAAAACAATATTAGAAGCGTGAATAGCCTTTCAATTTTTTTTTGTGTTGAATTATATATATTTTTATGAGTATCGTGGCCAAAAATTGAGGAAAACTCTTTCGGATCAATTTTTACAAAATTTTAGCCGAAATCGTGAACTAACTATCACAGTTTTTTTGCTAAAAACGCATTTCGGGGCACCGTCTCAGTTTTGCATTATTTTTGGCGCCAAGACTCTTTGAAATATCTATATTTATCTAACGAAATCTCAGCCGCATTGGATTTAAGGATTTTTTTTACGAGCATCTCAATCCGATTTCGATTTAATTAGAAATTAATTCGGAAAAATAGGAAAAAAAAACAACATTAGAAGCGTGAGAATTCCTTCAATCTTTTTGGCGTTGAATTATATATTTTTTATAAATATAGTGGCTGGAAATTGAGGAGAAATATTTTGGGTCAATTTTTCCAAAATTTTAG
>AWWV01012877.1:0-29396 GCA_001974805.1 Corchorus capsularis
GAAAAACGATATTAGAAGCGTGAATAGCCATTCAATCTTTTTGGTGTTGAATTATATATTTTTTATGATTATTGTAGCAAAGAATTAAGGAAAATTATTTCGATTCAATTTTTACAAAATTTTAGCTGAAATCGGTGTACTAACCATCACGGTTTTTGGCTAAAAACGCGTTCCGGGGCTTGACTCTGTTTTGCATGATTTTCGGCGCCAAGACTCATTGAAATATCTATATTTATCTAACGAAATCTCAACCACATTGGATTTATGGTTTTGTTTTTACGTGTATCTCAATCTGATTTCGATCTAATTAGAAATTAATTCGGAAAAAATAGAAACAAAAAAAAATATTAGAAGCCAGAGAAACCATTCAATCTCTTTGGTGTTGAATTATCTATTTTTATGATTATGGTGGCCGAAAAATATGGAGAAACTTCTCGGGTCAATTTTTGCAAAATTAGCTGAATCGTGCGGTTTTTGACTAAAAACGCGTTCTGGAGCCCTGGCTCAGTTTTGCACGATTTTTGGCGCCAAGTATGATTGAAATATCTTTATCCATCTAACTAAATCTTACCCACATTGGATTTAAGGATTTGCTTTTACGAGCATATGAATCATGTTTCAGTTTAATTAAGAATTATTTCCGAAAAAATAGGAAAAACGATATTTCAAGCGTGAATAGCCTTTCAATCTTTTTGGTCTTGAATTATATATTTTTTATGTGTATCATGACCAAAAATTGAGGAAAACTCTCTCTGTTCAATTTTTTTAAAATTTTTAGCCAAAATCGGTGTACTAACTATCACGGTGTTTGGCTAAAAACGCGTTCCGGGTCCTCGGCTCAGTTTTGTAGGATTTTTGGCACCAAAACTCATTGAAATATCTATATTTATCTAACGAAATCTCAGCAACATTGGATTTAAGGATTAGTTTTTACAAGCATATCAATCAGGTTTCTATTTAATTAGAAATTAATTCGGAAAAACAGAAAAAATTATTAGAAGCGTGAGAAGCCCTTCAATCTTTTTGGCGTTGAATTATATATTTTTTATGAATATAGTGGCTGAAAATTGAGGAGAATTTTTTTGTGTCAAATTTTGCAAAATTTTAGCTGAAATCGTATACTAACCATCACGGTTCTGGACTTAAAACACGTTCTGGCGCCCCGGCTCGGTTTTGCACGATTTTTGGCGCCAAGTCTCATTGAAATATCTATATCCATCTAACCAAATCTTACCCACATTGGATTTAAGGATTTGTTTTTACGAGCATATGAATCATGTTTCGATTCAATCAAGATTTAATTCGGAAAAAATAGGAAAAACAATACTAGAAGCGTGAATAGTCTTTCAGTCTTTTTTGGTGTTGAATTATATATATTTTTATGAGTATTGTGGCTAAAAATTGAGGAATACTCTTTCGGGTCAATTTTTACAAAATTTTAGCCGAAATCGTGTACTAACTATCACGGTTTTTGACTAATAACGCGTTCTAGAGCCCCAGCTCAGTTTTGCACGATTTTTGGTGCCAAGTATCACTGAAATATCTATATCCATCTAACCAAACCTTACCCACATTGGATTTAAGGATTTGTTTTTACGAGCGTATGAATCATGTTTCGATTCAATCAGGAATTAATTCGGAAAAAATATGAAAAATGATATTAGAAGCGTGAATAGCCATTCAATCTTTTTGGTGTTGAATTATATATTTTTTATGATTATTGTAGAAAAAAATTAAGGAAAATTATTTCGATTCAATTTTTACAAAATTTTAGAAGCGAGAGAAGCCCTTCAATCTCTTTGGTGTTGAATTATCTATTTTTTATCATTATGGTGGCCGGAAATTGAGGAGAAATTTTCTCGGGTCAATTTTTGCAAAATTTTAACTGAAATCATGTATTAACACCACGGTTTTTGACTAAAAACGTGTTCTATAGCCCCGACTCAGTTTTGCACGATTTTTTACGCCATGTCTCATTGAAATATCTATATCCATCTAACCAAACCATACCCACATTGGATTAAGAATTTGTTTTTACGAGCGTATGAATCATGTTTCGATTCAATCAGGAATTAATTCGGAAAAAATAGGAAAAACGTTATTAGAAGCGTGAATAGCCTTTCAATCTTTTGGGTGTTGAGTTATATATTTTCTATGAGTATCGTATCCAAAAATTGAGGAAAATTCTTTCAAGTCAATTTTTACAAAACTTTAGCCGAAATCGGTGTACGCTATTGTTTTTGGCTAAAAACGCGTTCTGTGGCTCCGGCTCGGTTTTACACGATTTTTGGCGCAAAGTCTCATTGAAATATCTATATCCTTCTAACCAAATCTTACCCGCATTGGATTTAAGGATTTTTTTTTTTACGAGCATATGAATCATGTTTCGATTCAATTAGGAAATAATTCGGAAAAAATAGGAAAAAACTATATTCGAAGCGTGAATAGCCTTTCAATATTTTTGGTGTTGAATTATATATTTTTTATGATTATTGTAGACAAAAATTAAGGAAAATTATTTTGAGTCAATTTTTACAAAATTTTAGCTGAAATCGGTGTATTAACCATCACGGTTTTTGGCTAAAAACGCGTTCCGGGGCTCTGACTCTGTTTTCCATGATTTTCGGCGCCAAGACTTATTGAAATATCTATATTTATCTAACGAAATCTCAACCACATTGGATTTATGGTTTTGTTTTTACGAGTATCTCAATCCGATTTCGATTTAATTAGAAATTAATTCGGAAAAAATAGAAAACAAAAAAAAAACAATATTAGAAGCGAGAGAACCCCTTCAATCTCTTTGGTGTTGAATTATATAATTTTTATTAATATGTGGCCGGAAATTGAGGAGAAATTTTCTCGGGTCAATTTTTGCAAAATTTTAGCTGAAATCGTGTATCTAGAGCTCTGGCTCAGTTTTGCACGATTTTTGGCGCCAAGTCTCATTGAAATATCTATATCCATCTAACCAAACCTTACCCACATTCGATTTAAGGATTTGTTTTTACGAGCGTATGAATCATGTTTCGATTCAATTAGGAATTAATTCGGAAAAAATAGGAAAAACGATATTAGAAGAGTGAATAGCTTTTTAATTTTTTGGTATTGAGTTATATATTTTCTATGAGTATCGTAGCCAAAAATTGAAGAAAATTCTTTCGAGTCAATTTTTACAAAATTTTATCCGAAATCGGTGTACCCATCACGGTTTTTTGGCTAAAAACGCGTTCCAGGACCACAGCTTAGTTTTGCATGATTTTTGGCGCCAAGACTCATTGAAATATCTATATTTATCTAACAAAATCTCGGCCACATTGGATTTAAGGATTTTTTTACGAGCATCTCAATCCGATTTCGATTTAATTAGAAATTAATTCAGAAAAATAGAAAAAAAAAACAGTATTAGAAGTTTGAGAAGCCCTTCAATCTTTTTGGCGATGAATTATATATTTTTTATGAATATGGTGGCCGAAAATTGAGGACAAATTTTCTCGGGTCAATTTTTGCAAAATTTTAGCTAAAATCGTGTACTAATCATCACGGTTTTTTACTAAAGACGCGTTTTAGAGCCCCAGCTCAGTTTTGTATGATTTTTGGAGCCAAGTCTCATTGAAATATCTATATCCATTTAACCAAACCTTAACCACATTGGATTTAAGGATTTGTTTTTACGAGCATATGAATCATGTTTCGATTCAATTAGGAATTAATTCGGAAAAAATAGGAAAAAACTATATTCGAAGCGTGAATAGCCTTTCAATATTTTTGGTGTTGAATTATATATTTTTTATGATTATTGTAGAGAAAAATTTAGGAAAATTCTTTCGGTTCAATTTTTACAAAATTTTAGCCAAAATCGATGTACTAACTATCACGGTTTTTGGCTAAAAACGCGTTCCGGGTCCTCGGCTCAGTTTTGCATGATTTTTGGCACAAAAACTCATTGAAATATCTATATTTATCTAACAAAATCTCAGCCACATTGGATTTAAGGATTTGTTTTTACGAGCATCTCAATTCGGTTTCGATTTAATTAGAAATTATTCGGAAAAAATGAAAAAAAACAATATTAGAAGCGTGAGAAGCCGTTCAATCTTTTTGGCGCTGAATTATATATTTTCTATGAATATAGTGGCCGGAAATTGAGGAGAAATCTTTCGGGTCAATTTTGCAAAATTTTAGCTGAAATCGTATACTAACCATCACGGTTCTTGACTAAGAACGCGTTCTGACGGCCCGGCTCGGTTTTACACGATTTTTCGAGTCAAGTCTCACTGAAATATCTATATCCATCTAACCAAATCTTACCCACATTGGATTTAAGGATTTCTTTTTACGAGCATATGAATCATGTTTCGATTCAATTAAGAATTAATTCGGAAAAATAGGAAAACAATATTAGAAGCGTGAATAGTCTTTCAAACTTTTTTGGTGTTGAATTATATATATTTTTATGAGTATCGTGGCCGAAAATTGAGGAAGACTCTTTCGGGTCAATTTTTACAAAATTTTAACCGAAATCGTGTACTAACTATTACGGTTTTTGACTAAAAACGCATTCTGGGGCACCGGCTCAGTTTTGCATTATTTTTGGCACCAAGACTCTTTAAAATATCTATATTTATCTAACGAAATCTCAGCCACATTGGATTTAAGGATTTTTTTTTTTTTACGAGCATCTTAATCCGATTTCGATTTAATTAGAAATTAATTCGGAAAAATACAAAAAAAAACAAAAACAAAAATAGAAAAAAAAAACAATATTAGAAGCTTGAGAAGCCCTTTAATCTTTTTGGCATTTAATTATATATTTTTTATGAATATAGTGGCCGAAAATTGAGGAGAAATTTTCTCGGATTAATTTTTGCAAAATTTTAACTAAAATCGTGTACTAACCATCACGGTTTTTGACTAAAAACGCGTTCTAGAGCCCCGGCTCAGTTTTGCATGATTTTTGGCGCCAAGTCTCACTGAAATATCTATATCCATCTAACCAAACCTTACCCACATTGGATTTAAGGATTTGTTTTTACGAGCGTATGAATCATGTTTCGATTCAATCAGGAATTAATTGGGAAAAAAAATAGGAAAAACGATATTAGAAGCGTGAATAGCCTTTCAATCTTTTTGGTGTTGAATTATATATTTCCTATGAGTATTGTAGGCAAAAAAATGGGAAAATTCTTTCGAGTCAATTTTTACAAAATTTTAGCCAAAATCGGTGTACTCATCACAATTTTTTTGGCTAAAAACAGTTCCAGGGTCCAGCTTAGTTTTGCATGATTTTTGGCAGCAAGACTCATTGAAATATCTATATTTCAGCCACATTGGATTTAAGGATTTGTTTTTATGAGCATCTCAATCTGATTTCGATTTAATTAGAAATTAATTCGGAAAAATAGAAAAAAAAAACAATTTTAAAAGCGTGAGAAGCCATTCAATCTTTTTGGCGTTGAATTATATATTTTTTATGAATATGGTGGCTGGAAATTGAGGAGAAATTTTCTCGGGTCAGTTTTTGCAAAATTTTAGCTGAAATTGTGCACGTTACCATCATAGTTTTTTACTGAAAACGCGTTTTAGAGCCCTGGCTCAATTTTGCACGATTTTTGGTGTCAAGTCTCATTGAAATATCTATATTCATCTAACCACACATTACCCATATCTGATTTAAGGATGTGTTTTTACAAGCATATGAATCATGTTTCGATTCAATTAGGAATTAATTCGGAAAAAATAGGAAAAACGATATTAGAAGCGCGAATAGCCTTCCAATATTTTTAGTGTTTAATTATATATTTTCTATGAGTATCGTAGCCAAAATCTGAGAAAAATTCCTTCGAGTCAATTTTTACAAAATTTTAGCCGAAATTGGTGTACTAATTATCACGGTTTTTTGCTAAAAATGCGTCTCCTAGCCCTGACTCAGTTTTGCATGATTTTTGACACCAAAACTCATTGAAATATCTATATTTATCTAACGAAATCTCAGCCACATTGGATTTAAGGATTTGTTTTTACGAGCATCTCAATCCAGTTTTGATTTAATTAGAAATTAATTCAGAAAAAATAGAAAAAAACAATATTAGAAGCGTGAGAAGCCCTTCAATCTTTTTGAAGTTGAATTATATATTTTTTATGAATATAGTGGCCGGAAATTGAGGAGAAATTTTTCTGGTCAATTTTTGCAAAATTTTAGCTAAAATCATCACGGTTTTTGACTAAAAACGTGTTCTGGAGCCCCGGCTCAGTTTTGCACGAGTTTTGGTGCCAAGTCTTATTGAAATATCTATATCCTTCTAACCAAATCTTACCCACATTGGATTTAAAAATTTGTTTTTACGAGCATACGAATCATGTTTCGATTCAATTAAGAATTAATTCGGAAAAATAGGAAAAACGATATTAGAAGCGTGAATAGCCTTTCAATCTTTTTGGTGTTGAATTATATATTTTTTATGAGTATCATGGTTAAAAATTTAGGAAATTTCTTTCAGGTAAATTTTTACAAAATTTTAACCGAAATCGTGTATTAACGATCACGGTTTTTGGTAACAAAGGATAAAGGCAAAATGAAACATATAAAAAGATGTTGTATAGAAAGAAGTTATACTTTGTAGCCTGTGGCATCTCAATAATGAGATGCGTTAATTTATAATTAGTTTCATATATATTTAATTTAAAAATTACTTGCATTTAATTCTATTATATTAGTAATTGATGCTTTGACTTATAATTTATTTCAATTATTATAGTAACTTTTTAATTTAAACACGTTTGGTCAGGTGTAACGCATGTGAAAGGTAAAACTAGTTATAATGTAAGAATCTGAGTTTGTCTCACGAGTTGACTCAGAGATAAACTCGGTTCTTAAATGACCTATAAACCAAAAATAAAACTACCCATCTGAAAGAAACCACTTAATGAAAGGGTAAATATGATATTTAACTTATAATTTTAAAAAATAAAACTATTAATTTACAAAAGAAAACTACCATAATTACCTTTTTAATTATTTGATCTTCATTATCATACATACTACTCACATAGTGAGTGAGTGCCTTGAGTCTTGTTGCTATTATAATAGTTTTCCCAATCTGTCTCTTGTTCTAAACTGACCCAACTACAATGGTGCCATAGAGTAATTAGTGGCTTGTTACTACCATGTAAGAATCCAGCAACGGCCCAAATCAAACTCCGTTGAGTTTGCACCTGCAGCCAGTATTGGGCCTTCTAAAAGAAAGCCCAATTTCCTGCTGATCTTATCGACTCTGATAGCAGCAATCGCTTACAAGGGCTTCTTAGTGATAGTCCACTATTGAGGGTTAGTAATAACATTTCAGACAGTTGCAGCACATGAAGAGGACAATTGTTAATGGATAAAGAACGATACTGGTCCGAGAGTTTTCACCTATCAGCATCAATAAAGAAACTCCGTTTTAATCTATCTTTGCATTACTTGACATAATTATGAGATAACTATAATCATTTGATATTTTGTTAATATATTTACTTATCAAAATTGGAATGCTCTAAGCCAATGTATACGTTTAGAATAGTTACAATGATGGTATAAAACTATTATTAAGAGATCAAAATAGTAAACAGCCTTTTTTGAGTGTCATATTCCCTTCCAACCAAACAGGTTCACGTAAGATTTCCCTTTATGCCAACCAAAAAGAAAATGCACCCATTCCAGTCAGTCTCATCATATGACAGGTAATGAGATATAATCACATTCCCACAGGTAATACAAGATGACTCGAACGAAACGCTCCTTTAAAGGGAAAAACAAAAAAAAATAAAAACTTTATGCAACCTTGTTTGGATGTCCAACAGTGTAACTTGCACCAAATATATTTTTCCTATATTCTTTCAACTCATCTTCATCACTCATAAGTATATACCATGGAAAGTAGTACAGCAGCTGACCTGTGCAAAAGCAAATAATTAAGCAAATAAGCAGAAATGGCAAAGGTAATGCAAGGGTGAAAGAAAATCGATCCAACTTATGTATTTTAAAGCAAGGATCTAGGAGTAACAAACCTGAGACTGCCAACTTGAGTGCTGCGCTTCATACGTGCTTCAGCTGAGAAAACAGCATCCGTAGCAAAAGAGCAAGCGTACTCTGGTGCATATCCTGGCATTTTTCCTAAAGAGGTCTCCAACTCCGAGTAAATGGTATGAACAATTACCTAGTCAGGTGAACTGAAACTACCTCTGGGTAAGAATAATTCCAAAACAACAGCAAACTCTACAATTAGAAATCTACCACCTTGCCTCAATTTGTAGTTGGCTTCTCTACCTTCTATCTTTATACAAAATTATTTCTTCAACCACAATTCTTTGGAGTATAATCACCGATACATACAACTTAGAATTCCCATATACCTTATGAATTGCATGACCTCAATGCCATCTTGAGAAGAACATTAACTGAGGTCGTCAATTGCTGTGTCAGAATGCAGTTGAAGCTTGTGAAAGAATACACTGAACAGATTTATCTTGTATTGCACACATGTACAGCGAGTGCTGGAATTTCAGTCGAAGTATTAGGGATTGCAGCAGGCACAACTGGCCATCCCCTTTCCTTTTTCTCCTCTAGGACTTCATACCCAAGGATAAACCATCAAAACGAAACTTCCTCCTAGTGTAAAATCATCCTCACCAACCAAATTTTGTTTTCCTTAATGGCTAATGACTTCCATGGCCACACGCACCAAACGTAGCAATCCCTCTACGTCTTGGAAATTAAAATCAAGAGCCTTTTTCACAGAAGAAATAACCTCCCCATTTTCAGCCCCTCCCGAACTGGAATTAGCAGCTGCAAAAGCAATTCTTGATTTCCTTGAAGCTTCCATTGCATAAAATACATCCTGTGCCTGCAATTCATCGCAATTGGTTTTGTTATCATAGGCCACTGAACTTAAATAAGATATACAATAGAACAACATAAAGTATATGATATAAAGAGACAACAAACATTTTCAACAACATTTTGTGCTTGAAATCATAAAGCTGCTTAGGGCACATATGCAAATACAAAACTAGTAGCCTTTAGGTCAAGGTTCAAGGGTCCAATGGACAGAGAGGTATGTTAGAATGCACGAAAACTATATGGTAATACCAAAAAGAAAAACTATTTAGAAGCGGGTTCAATAATGCTTTCAATTCAATATCACGTTAAAAACACATGAACTACAACTTCAAAACTATCAACAAAAGCAAAAATATACTTACAAAACCGAGCAACCGCACAAAGTTAGGACGATTTCGAGCAGAAATAACATGATTTCCAGCAACCTGAGGAGAGCTAACACCTTTTGGTAAAGCAACCTTGTCTGCTGTCGTTGGGTGGTTTAAGTTATCGACATCAGAGGCAGAAGAAGAAGGAGACTCGCCTGATAAAAACAACAATGACTATTAATAAAAGAGGTAAAAATAACTTTGTTTCATCCAGTGCCATATTAACATTATGTGTAAAGAGATTTAATGTCCATAATGGAAATAAAAAGGAGCTGGGGAGGCTGAAAGACTGATGAGTAGGCTTAACTGAAAATACTCATGCATCTCAAGTCCAATTCCAAATTTGCAAGAACTTGTAAAAATTGGTAAATTTTAGATGTGAAATAACAACTAGAACACTGGTGCTTTACAAACTCTAGTCAACCACCTAATATAGATCAGCGTGGATGTGAGGGGGGGAAAAACCAAAAAGATATAGTTCTCTGATTTGCTCATTTCACACAGGTAATTATCATTCATGCAGAGCAATCAATTTCTGCTCATCTTTTGAGATGCAACCTTCTGATGCAGACATCTTCTCTACAAATTAAGCAACTAAATTCCGTGAATAAATATCAGAGGATTTTGTTCCCAGTCACTAGGTGCAGAAAAGCCACTAAGCAACAATTTACAATGTTAAACACTACACAGAGTACTGGCAGGAACGATTTCCGCAACAATACAATCATGGGGTTCTTTTAATTACCAGGAGGAACCATTTGTAAAGCTGCCTGTAACTCATGCCGATCCCTATTTGCACTGCCATGGTTGGAATAGATGACCCTCATATATGCCAATTCCATACACTTGTAGGCCAATGAAGCAGCAGCCATGTCCTTTGATTTCTCATACTCATGGGCACAAAACCTGAAAATATTAATTGATAAGCAAGCAAAAAGAATCAGGCACCACATAATGAAATCATTCCAAAACAAAATGCAAGAACAGAAGAGTCCATGTTCCAGCACAATCTTTCGACTGAAACAAGATCAAACTAAAACAAAAGGTAGCAACTTAGGATTATGAAAGAAAGAGAACACATGATGGAGCACCAATAATTAACTTACTCGCAGAGTTTTGCAGTGCTACTATATATTTGCACAGATTGAATATTTTCATGTTTGGTAGTCTCACTGTTAGAAGATTCTAGTAGAGAGGCACCATGTAGAAACTTCAGAGCTGCCTGGAAGTATAGTGCAGTGCTCTCATTTGATCCAGCATTCTGTAAATTTTTTTGAATAAAAACGTCAGACTTTATTGAGGTTGACAGAAGAAAAGGCAACAGATACATTACGAAAAAACATTATAGGTAAAACCTTGACACGATCAGCCATATGCTTTAAATCTTTGGCCTCCTTCAAAGCATTGTTAGCTGCCTGACTTGAGGAATCCCTTCTCAGTGGACTTGGGGCATCAACATCCCTGATTCTACGTCCACCAGATGTAGTATGTCTTGAACTGCTGTGCTGAGTCCCATTTTGATGATCAGCCTTCTTTATTTGTTTTTGTACCTTCAATGCATCATCACCTTGAGATCCATCAAGTCCATTTCCCTTCTGGGACCCAGAACCTGGACGGGGGCAACGAGACGGGATCTCATTTTGAGTTGCTCCAGAGGGTGGTAATGTTACAGGGTTCCCTCTTCCAGAAGCAGTTTCCCCGTGATCAGATTTCTCAGGGTTGAACCTCTTTGTATATTTTTCACCATCGCTCTCCTGCACAATATTCTGCTTCACAGTGGACAATACATCTTGGCTTCCAGTGACATCTGGTTTAGCATCTGCACGGCCCTGAACTGCAACATTTGACTGACTATCTCTTTTGCTATTCTCACCAGACAACTTTCCTGCAGGTTCTTTATTATCCACAAATCTATTCTCACTTTCATCAGACTTGACCCCAAGCCTCTCCTGATATTTATTTCTACCATCCCTAGATTTTACCTCATGTGAAGGTCCACGGTCTTGCTGTTCATCAACAGAATCTGATTTAAAATTACGATTCCTGTCCTTTGATCGCGAGGATCCCTTGCCTGACTTTCTTGGACGGGAGACATTGGCATTGCCCTGGTTGTCATTCTGATTTTCTCCATTGCGGTATTCATCTATTGTTGATTTACCAGCATATTGAGCCTCTTGGCCTAAATATTCAACAGCACCATTCAAATATTGGTCTTTTCTGATATCAGGAGAAGATTCAACTGGTCCCTTAGCTTTACTGCCACCTAATTGACCACCATCCTTATCCTGAAAATCAAATACAGAGGACTCAATGGACCCAGGTTGAGCTGCAGTAGAAGTTTTTTCCTTCCTTCCTGTCCCTGACCGGTCACTCCCACCATTATCTTCACCATCTGAGCATCTTCTAGGGCTACCTGTGACAAAAAGGCCAGCATCACGAGGCTCATCTCTCCCTGCAACATTCCTCCTTGTTGATTGGAGTTTATCTAGATTAGCAATTCTCATAGGTGATGAAGAAACTGATTCTACTGGTGACCCTTTTGCTTCCTGGAAGCCAGGTTTTGATTTATGCGAACCAGATTTTGATTTATGTGAACCAGAAACCTTAGAAGAGCTAGAAGTAGCAGCCAAAGAAGGTTGAGAAGATCCGAAATCCCTTTTCAAGGAATCTGTACCGTCCAAGCTCCTTTGAGACAAAGTGCTACCTGGATCCAGCCCACTTTGGTGATTCTTTGCATGTCTACTTTTTTTCTCTGTTTTGCCACTACTTTTACTAGCAGAGGAATCCTTTCCTCCGGACTTAGATACCCTAGCCTTCTTATCCCTCCTGTAATCATTCTCACTGAACTCTTCTTTCACAAACATTCTGCTATCCTGTAGGTGATTACCCATACTTTGGATGGAACCTACATACAATTGATTATCAATACATTCATCAACCTTCCTCTTTCTTGAAACTTCCCCACCATCGCAATTCACGAGATCCAGTGATCCATCAGTTAAGGAAACCTGAAGTTTGTCCTTTGGTCTTTTACCAGAGGTCTGTTGTCTTGACTTATCCAACTTTGAATCCTTATACGAACGCTCATCATGCTTAGGCTGATTCTTTCCTACCAACACAGTAGGGAAACCATTACTTGTGCTAGGCCCCCCCTTACCAGTGTGCTCAAACGCCCAATCTTCATCAGCTACATGCATACTTTCAGTCTTAATTTTCTTGGATGCCCTTAAAGAATCTTGATCATTGCTCCTTTTGCCTTTCATCTTTGAAGTTTTTCCATCACCTATTTGCATATATAATTATAAAAGCAACAGTGCAACAGATTATTTTAATTTCTGATAAAGAAGTTATACAAGTAAATGAACATTTGTTTGAAAATAATACCTCCATCAGAACTGTGCTCTGTCACTTTATGCTTCTCTTTCTGCTTATTTCTATGTTTCTCAACAGGCAAATCACAAGATTTGCTTAGATGCTGTAAACCAGGTTCACCTACCACAGGAGATCGAGTCACATCAGTCAGGCTTCCGGATTTGAGTGATGACTGCATGTTCTTCTTCATGGGAGTTGCCCCATCTTTATCCATAGCATTTGATATTTCTTTTGAACTATGTTTCTTCTTTTTGGCAGCAGGGACGGCATATGAACCAAAACTTCGTTGATTTTGGTCAGGTTGCAGGGCATCACCCGAGGATAATCTGGACATAGCATTGCCAGGATTACTTTGCAGATTATTTTGACTCTCTGCAGCAGGAACCTGATATAATGCAAAGACAGCTTTTGTAGTTTCCTCCTCTTCGACACTGCAACGGTTCATTCCAGGTCTAAACATGCATAAAGCAAACAATATTAGAAGTTTGAAAGAGGTAGGGATATCTCATACAATCCATCACGAAGATAACTAACTATCAACATTCAACACCAATAGCTTCATTGTTCAGTCCAATACGATTAAAATATATATATATATATATATATATATACAGACAAATATATTTTCGAAGGGGTGCTGATAAAAGAACTTACAGCCAGTTAAGCATGCTGCATATCCACTTATCAGGTAAGTCAGCAGGATTTATGCTTATTGGAAGGAGACGCCACTTCTCGCACTTGTCACAACTAACCCAATTTTCTTTTATCAATACAGGAGCAGGATTTACATGGGCAGTTCCAGCAATATTCATGTTGGCTGCCAAGTTAGAAGCACCATCCACAGTTGCTTTAGGGTATGATTCGGGTGCCAGTAGATCCTCAGTTTTCTTACCACTTAACCTATCATTATATGCACTGTTAATGGCAGATGCGTTTCTTTCAATCTTATCAGCTTCCTTCAGCCGATCTTCAGGACGAGCTTCAAACGAACTTGTTTGGTTCTCTTCCTGCTCTGATTCTCCCATATCTCCAAAGAAATCTCTATACCTATCTTCAGCCTTTCGAGAAGGCCTTTCTAATTTTAAGTCTCCTGATTCCCTTTTGTTTGCATAATTGTTTGCGTGAACACTTTGTTTATGTTTCAGCATCGACGAAGAACCAACCCTCAAGTTTTCTTTAGGTATGTCCGCAGCCAGACTGCCATGACCCTGACTGCCTTTAGATTTTCTTTTTCCACCAGAAGGGGTATGCTCCTTTGCTTGAGGAAACTTCATATTGTCTTGCTCATGTGATGCAGCTCGGCCAACCTTCTGCCTGGGAGGATCTACTGGCTCACTATTCAGAGCTTTGCTACCCTTTAGAGCACTAGAGTCATCTTTGATGGGATCATAAGTTTTTTCTCCTTTAATATACCCATCTTTTCTCACATAGCCATCATCCATAACACTTGTCTTTTGTTCCTCCAAAACCTTTCGAGCAGAACCAGGCCTTGGATTCTCCCAGCCATTCTCTTGTGTCGGCTCTGTAGAATCCTCCATTGCTGCATCATTGACGCCTCTGTTTCTTGCTGGGCCCTTACTTTTTACCTTGTCAACAGCGGGATATGAATTAGATAAAAGAGGAAGCTTCAATGTTTTAGAAACAAGCTCCTCACACACCAACATATCCATATCTGCTTCCTTCTTTGACGTGATACCATTTTCATTCTTTATTTCCCTGCTATTGCCAGTCTTCCTTTCTGCTAGAAAATCCTTTTTCTCAACTGACTTTGCTTTCCTTTCACCCAATGATATTCCATCACCCTTTCCAAAATCAGATCTATGCTCTTTCCGAATCTTTTCCTTTAAAGTGAAGTTAAGTAGATCTTCAGGGAGAGGTGATAGTAGTGTCTCCCCAGGCACTGGGAAGGAAGTCATAAACTGTGGAAACATACCACCAAAAAAGGAAAAAGATTCTGATCATTCAGCTAGATCAAATTTAAGAAGATACAATATTTAAGGAAGAAAGAATACATTCTTTTATACACGATTAACAAAAGAGTAAAGGGAGGATTTACCCGGAGTATACTGGTTGGAGATTCAAGTAGTGGCTCCTGACTATCCCGATACATCCCTTCACTTTCAGAAGGGCTATCATCTAAAGATGAAGATGGTGAGACATCAAGGCCAAGACCACTGTAGATTGCAGCATTTTTTCTTGTCGACAAGTTATCTGAACCCACTTTGATTCGCAACTTTAACGTTTTCTGGTCTGGCAAAGTGGCAGCTTTCTTGTTTCCAAATTCGCTCCTAGAAACAAGTTCATCACTATGAGTAGATGTCACGCTGACATCTTGTTTGATTGAGTTGTGTGATGATGGCACCCTCAGAGCAGGAAGGGTACCAAAATTTGCAGGAGGTCCAGGCCTCAATGACTGAGAACCACTTGCCCAACATGCTGAGTTATGACGGCCATCCTATATTACAAAACAAACTAAATGCTTAACTTTAACTTGGACTTCTCAAATCAACCAAGACCCTGTGAAAGGATTCCTGCTTTATATAAAATGAACTACAATGCTGGGGAGAGCAGCACATAAGTTGTAAAATAAATAGTACCTCTACTTGCACGACTTTTGGCGATCTAGGTGCATTGCTACTCTGACCTTTTGGTGGACTCTTCGGATGAGACCAACCAGGAGAACGTGCATAAGTAGGTAAAAAAGATCCATACCCACCAAATTTTGCCCCTGTGGCAATGTCAAGAATCCCAAAATATCAATTTCAAAGTATGAACTTCAATTTATGGTGACTCTTGACCTCACAACGACCATGATTCTCTTTTTGTTTTAACTTACCCAGATTCTCAGCAGAAACTCCACCTTCAAAATCTTTTTGGAAATGTCCAAGAACATGTTGAATTTTTTCATCCTTCAAAAACATTACAGGAGCCACATATCACTAAAGATCACAAATCATATAGTGACTGAGAGTAAGAATCAGGCAAGTGAGCAGACATTGGTAGAGGTCTACATACATCCGGTCCTATATTGTGTTAACTGCTGATCCTCAAGAATCAGTAATAACACAAAAAAGTTCTACAAGCTAACTAATGTGCTTGAATCTTACTCCCAAACTTCCAAGTATGGAATCCCTAGCATTACAATCACCATAATTAAACATTATCAAACTTGCATGGAAACAAAACTTACCAACAATGCCTTCTCCAGTAAACAGGTGTTATACTAACATATTACAACTCAGAAAACCCTAAAACCATCAATATACCCCTACATGGGAAAACTTCATTTCTGACCGTGCTAGACATGTTGCAGAAAACAACCTCTCTTCACTAAACTAAAAGTCGTAAAAACTAAATTCTCTACAGACCTCCAGCATAAACCAATCATAAATTGCAACATTAAACTATAATTCCAAATCAACATCTTATATTCATATAAGCAACACCATTAAACATGATACACATTTAAATTAAATTAAGAATAACCAACATTGCAATTATTCAGCATACAAAGCTAAATTTTGGATCTAAATCCCAATGAAAAATCAAGTCAAAACAAAATAATGAAACATTCGCTGATAAAACAAAACATTTTGCAGTTAATAGGAAATAAGGACAGAAATTTTCTTACTATGTAAGAGAGAGAAGATAGATCATTCTCAGGGTCGGTGCTGGCATCATAATCATCGTTATTGTTATTATAAGAGCAAGCCTCCCCTTCTTCAAGCTCAGTATCTTCCATTGCTCTTCTACCAAACCCTAACCCTAGCCCCTTTCTCGCATCGTTACTCCCTAATGAAATCATTCAACAGAAAATAATAACAATAATATTTTAAAATATAAACCTCGACCCAATTATCAAGTTCTCAGACGTAATTTCCCATCATTCGACGCCCACAAGTTTCCTCCTACCATTATATGCAATTCCCTAAAACCCACCCAAAGGGCAAGGGGGGACTTTTGCCCTAATTTCGATCAAAAACTGAAACTCGATCACGAATCCAAACAACCTTGCCAAAAATTTTAAACGGTTTAAATTCAAAAGAAAAAATAAATAAAGCGATTTAAATAAAAGGATCTCTCAAGAATTTTAATGTTATTTTTGGGCTGTTTTTGGATTTTTTTGGGTGCGATCTCTTTAGCTGGAATCGATTAGCACAGAGAGAAAGAGAAAGAGAGAGAGAGAGAAAGAGAGGGGACTCTCTCTGGTTTTGGTGTACAGAGCAGCCGCGTTTTTTATTTTTTTTATTTATTTTTTGCTTTCTTTTTTATTTATTATTAATTACTCTTTTCTTCCATTGTCTTAAGGGAAATTTTTTTTTTTTAAGTCCACATGAACCAGGGAGAGAGAATATTTTCCTTTTTTTTGTTTTTATTTTTTAACTGAGCAGGAAATATTTGGGCCCAACTCTAGTCCACAGTTGACATAATATACAGTAAATTTCCATTTATAACATAGATCAACCCCACGTTATATTAACCTTCTATAAAAATAACCATCACCGTTAACACCGTTATTTTTTTTTCCTTTTATCCATAAATCCATAAATAAAATAAAATAATCAAAAAACTCTAATATTGCTTGCTAAGACTAATCTTCATGATTATAAAGAATCGAATTTAAAAAAGTGACTCCATAAAAATAAAAAGATTTTTGACTATAGAAACGATAAAATTTTTTGACAAAAATATGAATATAATCTTAATAATATGCAAAGACATAAATTTATGGCAAAAAAAAAATTTTACCACATCTGGAATCTAGAAACTTCGCTCTGATTAATTCGAATCTGACTCACATCGTTTACCTGGATTTAGTGAGTTAGTCTGCCAACGGAGGCAGCTGCGTATGTAAAATTTCGAATCTGAAACTTGCTTAAACTGGAACAACTTGCTTACCATTTTATCAAATCCCTCATTGGTTGACAAAATGAAACAACTTGCTTACCATTTTATCCAACCCCTTGTTGGTTGACAAAATTTTTATTGTGAAATCAAGACAAATGCGTAGACTATACATAATATAGTTGGAAATAAAAATTGTACAATTCTCAATGATGCCTTTTTTTTTTTAATTCAAATTTAACAATTAACATATAAGTTTACTAGCAATTTTAAAAGGAAAATGGATCACCTTCAAACCTAGTTATGTTCTACTTAAATCATCAATAAGACGTGAGATTGAATCGTTATTTTATCACTGGTCTTCAAGCTAAACTACGGATATTTAACTACTTGTTATGCTTATCAATGGTGCAAATATTCATCTTCATCTTCTTGAAAACTTATATGTGATTGTATGTTACTTCTACAAGAAATTTAAAATATAATACCAAGACACTGTTACAAAAATGCCAATAGAATAGTTTCTTTTAAATGAAAATAATGTAATTTTTATTTATATATAAATGAAATTATAAAATAAATTCTAAATAATAGATTAGAAGTATTCAACTTTTACGTTTAAATCTTGGTATTGCCTTGCGCCTGAGACATATTTGGACTCTCAAACCTTTTTCATAAATTTATAGCATGTGGGACGCCTCTTCATGTAAGTCTTAAACCTTCTTCATAAGAAATGGTTGATGCTATGGCTAATTGTAGAAAGAAATTTTATTAACATTTTGTAACCTTAATGACATTGTAGCTGCCAACGGTATAGAATTTCCATTGCTAATATAAAGTGATTGACTTCTATAATACTATCCTTTTTTTTGTTCGCAAACTTCTATAATACTATCTTGAACCTTATTATTCACCATAAGAAGACTTCAATTAGTAATTTCAAAGTTGAAGATCCAAACTTTAAAGAGAAAGATATGTTAGGAAATGGAGAGACTATTTAATTACTTGTCGAAGAGAGAAAATATACCGGCGGGGAAAAATTCTCTACGAGAGCTATCAATAGTTTAAGCAAAAATCTTATGGAAAGCCAAGAAATTGTTTTTGTTTTTTTTCTTTCCTAATATGAAGGGTTAGGATTGTATTACAAAATTGTTAATGTCGTAGCAAGGTTAAATGACAAGATGAACACATCAGGAGAGAGTATAGTGTGTGGCAAAATGGAGGGGGCAAGAAGTATTATTCTCTAAGTAAATACTTGACGTCACCAGACGTTACATCCACCGGACTGGGTCGGGACTCTGGATTTTTGGATTTGTTCTTTCCTTCTTCTTTTTTTCACCTTTTGGTTCCTTGTTTTTTCGATTTTACTACAGCGTCTGGTCCGAAGAATAAACAGATGGTGATTAATCCCAGCGCCGATTTAGCGCGTGCAAATCACACTTGTCGCAGTAATTATAGGAATGAGAAACAAAAGATAAATAAATAAATAAATAAAAGATCTGAGCTAGTAAATGCTTTTGCCTTATTTTTTAGATAAAATTTAATTAATACTATTAAATAAAAGATGGCAATTAATTTACTTTAATTTTTTTTTTAAAAAGATAAAAACCAAAGTATATTAAACCTACTATTAATTTTATGTACAAGACTCTCATTGAGTGTCATTTGGCTTTTGGTTTCAATGACAAATGTCAATAGTTAATTTTCTAAATGTTTTATTAATTTATTATATTTGTATTCATTTAGTTTGGAAAAATTAAAAGGCATCCATCCCCTTTCCTATATAAAATAAATTAGCAAATAATTATAAATTAATTTATTATGAATATACATGTATGTTGTGTATGTTAATGAATCTAATTAAAACATGGATAAGATTGATGACTTGATTCATTCATACACATATATCTATGTGCTAAGTTCATCCCCTTATATTTATGGTGATGTATCTATATGCATATAAATAGACCACTTGCTTTGTTATGGAATAAAATGAATGAGAACAATTTCTCCCATCCTTCATATTTTCTTCTTCTCCATATTCTATTGTCTCTCTCTTGTCTTTTACATACTTCAATTTTACTCAATTGCTTTGTTTTGTTATCATTTCACAACAAAATTTGATTTCTTAACTGAATTTTTTTAAGAGAATTTATAAAATTCGCAACAAAATTTGATTTCTTAACTGAATTTTCTTAAAAGAATTTATAAAATAAAAAAGTCGCACGCGAAGCGCGGCCGAAAAGTTCTAGTTATTAGTTCATTCTAGACTTTTATATATTGTATAGATTTTGAAGATTGAATTAAAAAAATAATTTGAAGATTTATTACGTAATATTTTGCTCCAATAATAATGTATCCGTGAGATTCTCATACCATAAAGAGATGGCGAACGCTGGAAAACTTTTCTTGAACACAAAGACAAAGGAGAGTAACGGTCCAGAATGATGGAGTAGAAAGGAATTTGGAAAACGCTTTTCAGGAGCGCGTGGGGAATTCGATAACTCCTCGGCCGCATGTGTGTCAGGTGGCAAAATCCAGCATGTCACAATTTTTTTTTTTTTTTATCCATCATGTCACAAATTTCACTTTCCTCTTTCTGGATAATTTCTTTTTTTCCATTTACGTGCTACAATTTTCGTTTTATATATTTTTAAGAAAATTGACAAAATTTGAAGTTACCCCATAGCTTGGTAAACATGGAGCTGGAGAAGCTCTTCAAACCTCTTTGAGTTGACCCAAAAATAAAGCATATTGACAATTTTGCCCCTATACACTTGTGTGGTTCTGGTAAGCAAGGCTGGAACTGGGACCCCTTATTTTTATTTTCAATTTCAATACCTTTCTGTTTTTTCGTCATCTTCAAAGTTTGGAACAATATAATTTTCCTCTCTTAATTTGTCCTGCTTTGGAGACCATCATTAATCTTTATCGCTAGTACTTTGATTTGAACTTAAAACTTGAAATAAGTGCTTAAATAAAGGTACAAAAGAAAAAATATACTTAAAAAAGAATAGTGGATATGCTATTTTGAATATGACATAGAATTTTACACATGATTAATTTTTTAAGAGTGCATACATATAGTATTAGTATAGTACTCAATATATAGCTTATTTATGTGCTTGGGATAAAAGATTATATGCATGGATATTAATAGAATGATTCACTTTTTCAAGCTTATCCAATATTATTCTCAAGCTAAGTAGTCCACTCTCGGACTTGGATGTAGCTTAGATAGAATATATTATGTAAAAATACCATTTTTAGCTGAATATCAACCCATTCCAAGAAGTATGATAAAGAATAATTGCGGCAGAGCATTTAACCTTTTTTTCCATGTGTGTAAATTAGAAGTATATATATGGATAATTATTTGATACACTGATGATGTAAATTTTGGATTTCATAAACGGGTTGAGGAGTTAACACATACCAATTTTCAGAATTAGTTTTGTTTTTAAAATTCAAAACTATTCCCTAAAGGATAAATGTCAACCCTTAACCCCTGCATGTGTACTGTGTAGTCTATTAAACTCCATTGACGATGTATTATATATGAATCCTATATATATTTAGCTTTATTTTCATGGTATAAGACTAATTGTTGTAACCGGATCGATTCATTATGGAAATTATTATATTGACAAGGTTCGATTTTGAAACTTTAGTTAAAAGAATAAGTATCAAATTACTTGAATTAACTGAAAGTTACTTAAAGTTCTAACTTTTAATGCTTACAAGATGTGAAGCCATGCATAGCAAAAATTCCTCACTTTAAATTTGTCTGCGATGTTGGTGTCTACTATTTGTCCATGATGTTACGGAAATGATTGGCAGTTGGATTGTATATTTGTGTATCTTTGCTTTGCCTTTTCTTTTTGCCTACTTACTTATTTTCAAGCAAACAATAGATTGCAAAAGCTTTAATTGAACCCAAATTGCATACACCCCATTCTCTATTTTTCCTATATACTTTTTTCCCCCTCCTATATACTAATTTGTATGTCTTTTTAATTGACAAAATTGCAAGTGATGATAATTTTGGGCTCCCTGTGGGATAGCTCTGCAATTTCCTTTTTTAGTTATGGCAATGTCTTGAGAATGGTAAAATAGGAAATTAGTGATAACGTCAAGGACTTGCATGTAGGGAAGCGACTGGCAAATGGCAATCTAAAGTCTACAGTTTGAAGAGACTTTTCTTTTGGAAGTTGGAGTTGGGGAGTTTTCTCATTTCTGGAAGCAAGAAGCATAGGAAGGTGGCTTTGTTTGACTCGTTGCGAAATGTCAACTTTGAGCTGCCATTTGACGAGCTGAATTTTCTAGCTCTACCTCTCTACTCTCTACTTACAAAATGAATTACCCAGACCATAAATATAGTTTTTTTTTTTTGCCAAGACCATTGACAACTCTGGAATTATTATTTTTATTTAGTATTATTTTCACGTAAAAGTTAAGATTTACAAAGTAGAAAGTTTCTCTTTTATTCTTTGCTTTCTGGGCTTTCTGATAGATTTTATTAGTTTAATAGTATATAATATAATTAATCTAACTCAATGGCAATATATATAATTTAATTATAATGATTTTATTTTAATTAAATCCAAAGCATGATTAGAAATATGGAGTGCAAAATCCAGACAGCCGATCAAAGATACGCAAGCATTTTTATTTATTTCCTTTTTAAAGATGCGGCATGAAATATGGATTCCATGAAAGGCAAGGCTCATTATTTTACTGCTATAATATCTATTTCGTTAAGATTTGGCATTAAACTTTGGAACCAAAATAAATCAACAGATACTAACAAGGGTTGCATCAAGTGGTAAGCGGCTTGTTCCAGCTTAAGCAGGTTTCGAATTCGAGACCTTGCGTACACAGCTGCTCCTGTTGAGAGACTCACCCACCATAACCAGATACGCGACGTGGGTCGAATCCAAATCAGTCCGAACAAGATCATGATGGTAAATTTAAGCCTTATAGAAAATTTTAAATCAACCGTGGGGGTTAGCTTACTTTCAGTTTCAGATTCTAACAACTAATTATAATAATATTTTAGTTTGCGCAGGGTAGCCAAAAATGTAAATCTGATGAAGAAAATAAAATCTCAAGCTTTTTTTTTTTTGGTTAACAATCTCAAGCTTAAAGGCATAGTAATAATAACTTAAAAGGATGATCTCAAACCTTATATAGCTTAAATGCTTTTTTTTTTTTTTTTTTTGCACTAAAGATGGTTTCTATATATGAAAATTCTGAAGAAGGGGAAGGAAATTGTTAAGAGAAAACATTCATAATAATTCATTAATGGTGGACTGCTTGGTCCATGGTGGTTAAAGGCTAAAGCACTAAACCAACAGGATTGTGCCACGTGCCATGAACCGGCAACTCGGCGGCTGGGACCCCAATTTATATCCTCAAAGGTACTTTGTTGTTGGTGTCTTGGATTTCTGGAATATACCTTCTGGAAAATGAGGGGATAATATGGATATGCTTTGATTTATGCTTCTTTATAACTCATTGATTAATTGTTTATTTATTTATAATTATTTTTAGTCATGTAGATTACCAATTGCTTTCGAGTTGTTAGAATCTAAAAACATGATAATAATTATACGGAAGAGTGAAGACGCTTTTAAATGCTTTGAATTGAAGTCTCAAGCTTGAAGAAAGCAACTGAACATATTCAAAGAAAGGACTTGAAAATTGCAGGTCAATTACGGCTACGTGAATTTTTTTTTTTTTGAAAATATTTACAGATTTAACTTTGTTCGAGCCAAATCATACCATTATGTCTTATGAAGTGAAACTCTCCCTAGGCCTACAATATAACCGGCTATTATGAGTCGATGGGCTTTCCGCCCCACATGTCTAGTTTGCTTTGTTTTGGTCCATAGACTGAGTTCTTGTCTACTATATAGTCTCGTCATGTCTTTTGGGCCTTTGACTGAATCTTGTAATGATCATTTGAGAAAGTGCTACTAGAATTCTTCTTTCTGATATGTTCTTATTACATTCCAACAGCCAACACCAGCATCACCAAAACACTGAAACAGTCTAGTTAAACTTTAAACTATAAGAACAGCAAGTTTGCACTTTGCACATAACTTTGGTCCTAACACAATTCTTAACAAGAATCTCATACCCATGACCCATCCTGTAATCAAATTGACTAGTCATCAAATATTTGACAACACAGAAAATGAAAGGCAAAACATTTCAATAGTACTAGAATTGACATTGAACGTAAATTTAGACAAATATCAGCGAGCACTCAGTAGAATAATTATGCAAAAGTTGAAACCCAATGCTGGAAATCACTCAAGCAGCGCCATGATCATGAATTCTTAATTTTTTTACTGAGGATTTGGTGGACGGCTATTAGCAGCAGAGACCCTTGAGCCCCACTCCAATAGTTCTTTGCTGGTATCATCCTTGTGAACTATCACCTCAATGAAACATAAGCAGTCCTTCATGGCTCCTGTTGCTGTCTCAATTGCTTCCATCAGCTCTTCCTCACAAAACACCTGAAACAGTAACAAGTTCATGTAAATGATCAAGGGATTCTTTTTACATTTTGATTTTGATAAGTTTTGATTGAGCAAAAGCAAGTGAAATCAGTTTTATAATTAATTAATTAAGTCACCTTGGCTGTCCAGCACTTGCCTTCACCATTATGAATTGCTTCGACCAAGCCAGTGTAGTTCCAGTTCTTGATTACATTATATGGTCCATCATGAATTTCAACTTCAATGGTGTAACCACCATTGTTTATCAGGAAGATTATGGTTTTCTGTCCACATCGCAGCATTGTTGACACATCTTGTGCGGTAACCTATTGGACCCATCACCAACAACATTATTGTAAACACAATGAACCAAAAAAAAAAAAAATTTTTCCCATGCAAAATTATCATAACTACCTGGAAACTACCATCGCCAATGCAAGCGATGACACGTTTCTCTGGAACAGCCTGTGCATATCCAAGGGTGGCGCCAACTGACCACCCAATTGACCCATACTGCATTTGGAATTCATACCTGCAGAAATATTCAGATTCAGATTTAACTTATAGCTAAAATATTGTTCATAGTTGTTATATTATACTCACCCGCATCCCATAGGCAATTTCAGTTTCTGGCAGTTAAACCAAGAATCCCCTGTTTCAGCAATCACTGCAGTTTCACCAGACAGCATCTTTTGTATATGTTGAAACAGAATATTAACCCTCAATGGCTCTTTAGGTTCTGCTTTCAAAGGCTGCCCCTGAGAAACAAAAATTCTGTGGTAATTCTGAAAAGCGGTATTATTGTGCTTGAGCCTCTTGGCAAGCTCTCTTAGGAAATCTTTCATCAAAACACAACCAAATGTAGGACCATTCCCGATCACAACACGATTAGGTTGCACAATAATTGCCTTGTCACTCTTGAGTAGCAAAGAGTAGCCAACAGAGCTATAGTCATTGAAAATAGGTCCAGCAAATAAGTAAGCATCAGCGGATTCAACGATTTCAGCACAAAATGCAGTGCTAACAGCACCCCAATAAGTCCCAATAAAATGAGGATGATGCTCAGGGACCAGCCCTTTAGCTGATGGCATCGCCGCCACGGCATAGCCAGTGGCATCAGCCAACTCAGCAAAGGACTCGATTGCCTTTGCAACTCGCAGCTTCGGTCCGCCAACTAAAACAGGTTTCACCGCCTTGTTGAGCAACTCTGCTGTTGCCTCCACAGCAGCCTCCAATCCCATCTTATTACTCAACCTTACATGCATTATTCCAAAGTAAAAACATTTTTAACTTTGAGTTAAATTTAGCAATCATCAAATATTTTGAAACTCAAGATTAAAAAACAATTACTTTGGAGCAAGAGAGAAGGGAACAGGCTCCCGGCTGAAGGTGGGGTGAGGAACTGCAGCCAAGTTGCAGCTGATGCTAATATAAACAGGCTTGCTTTCTTTTAAAGCAGTGGCAATAGCTGTGTCGATCAATTCATGGGCATCTTCCAAGTGATTCACCACAGCCTAGTAAAAAGTAAAAACCAAAGAACCCATATTTAATCATCGATCGTAAAACCACAAAAACAGGGGATGAATGAAAAAAAACAAAAAAAATGAAGAAGACAACTTTATTTACCTGATAGCAAGTAATAGTCTGGAAACATCTAAGCTCTTGGCTAAAATCAGGTAACCCAATAGTGTGGTGAAGAATCCTGTTAGTTCCATAATCGTTGGAGTTTGGTCCACCAACAATGCAAATAAGAGGCAGATTCTCACTATAAGCACCGGCGATCGCATTCAAGACGCTGAGCCCACCAACGGTAAATGTGACCACGCAAGCACCAACGCCACGAGACCTGGCGTAACCATCGGCAGCATATCCAGCGTTGAGCTCGTTGCAGCAACCGATCAGGTTGAGCCTAGGCTCAGCAATCAAATGGTCAAGCAAAGCCAAGTTGAAGTCCCCAGGAACAGAGAAAACGTCAGTCACGCCAATCTGGACGAGACGCCGAGCCAAGTGGCGGCCTAGAGTGGGTGAAACGGAGTTGAGGACGGTGGGTGAAACTGAAACGGAGCCCTGAATGGTACAAGCACTGCTGTTTGGTGGACTGCCAACGTCGTTGGAAGTGGGTTTACAAGTGCCAAGTGACCCGATTATGGTATCCATCTTGAACACACAGTTTGGCGATTAAAAAGAGATAAGGAATGAAGAGAGAGATAGAAAAAGCTTTATATGATTTTTTTTTTTCCAAAGAACTATGGAAATTTGTTTTTATGTATGAAGTGGGAAATAAGGGAAAGGCTTGTATATAAGGAGGAAGAGCTAGTGGAAAAAACTTATTTCAAAATGTAAAGGGGTAAAAGGACATTTAAACTTACTAGTTTTAATTATCACGTGGTGTGTTTAAATACAATATTCATATGAAATTATGATAATTACACTATTTTTTATGATCTCATTATGAAATTTTGATAACCTTCCTATAAAAATTTAATAACGATACTATGGAATTTCAAGAATCTTTTTATAATTTTTTTTAACTTTCTTATGAAATTTTGTTAACCTCCCTAAGGAATTTTGAAGACCTCAATATGAAATTTTGATAACTTCCCAATGAAATTTCGATAACCAACACTATGAGAAGTTGATAACCTCCATATGATATATTGATAACCACTTTATAAAAATTTAAAAATCTTCATATGAATTGTTAGTAATCACACTTTAAAATTTTGATAATCACACTATGAAATTGAGATAACCTCGCTATGAAATTTTGATAAATCTTCCTATAAAATTTTAATAAACCTCCCTATAAAATTTTGATAACTTTCTTATGAAATCTTGATAATTACAAATTTTGATAAGCTCCCTATGATTTTTTGATAACCTCATTATGAAATTTTGTTAATCTCCCTATGAAATTTTGATCTATATACTATGAAATTTTGATAACCCTCTTATGAAATTTTGAAAAACTAAACTATGAAAATTTGATAACCTTCGTATGAAATTTTGATATCCTCACTGAATTTTGATATCCTTCCTGAATTTTGGTATCCTCCCTGAAATTTTGATTACTCCATCATAAAAGTTTAATAACCTTCCTAATTTGGTAACCATACTATGAAATTTTGATAACCTCCCCAGAAATATATACCACTATGAAATTTTTGTAATCACAATTTTGAAAAATTGATAACCTCTTTATGAAAATTTGATAACATCTTTATAAAATTTTGTTGACCCTTCTATGAAATTTTGATAATCACATTATGTAATTTTGATAATCTTCATATAAATTTTGATAATCATATCTTTATGAAATTTCGATAATCACTCTATGAAATTTGATAACCTTCTATCAAATTTTGGTACTCCTTATGAAATTGAGACTTTTATAATCTTCGTATATGAAATTTTGATAACCATACTATAAAATTTTGATAACCTCCCAATGAAGTATTAGTAACCTTCTAATGAAATTTTGTTAACCACACTATGAAATTCGTATAACCTCGCTATAACATTTTGAAATCTTTTTGATAAGCTTTCTATAAAATTGTGATAATTAACCACCCTATGAAATTTCAATAACCAAGAAATTTTAATAACCTGATCCTATGAAATTTTGGTAACCACTCTATGAAATTTTGGTAACTACACTATGAAATTTTGGTAACCATACTATGGAATTTTGGTAACCACACTATAGAATTTTGATAACCTCCTCATGGAATTATAATAACCATCTTATGAAATTTTGATAGTCACATAGAGACAAGAAAATCAAAATCATAATATCATCTACTCTTCTAACTCAACAATTTCCAGTTGAATAAAGTGAATGCCACAAAACATTATATAACGAAGAGATGGAGTTTCACTAACAATAGTATTGTTGTATGTGTTAATGTTAGTGTTAGTGTTAGTTTAATCTTTTTATTGACATTTAAAAATTGAAATTAAAAGTAAAATATTAAATTCATATAATGGAATAATTTATAATTAAAAAAATAATGGAATAATTAAAAATATTATTTAGTAATGGCAATTTAGAAATATATTTTAAAAAAATGGTACAATTGGAAATATATTTTAAAAATAAGGGTACAATCGGAAAATATAAAGTTTCCCCTTATTCGTATTTTTATATATAGTATAGATTTAAAATCAAATGTAAGGAAAATATGGAGTTGGTCTTACTTATTGATTAATCACATTGCTTCTCATCAATTGGAGAATCGCAGTATATCAATGTCAATTGTTGTCAAATAATCTTCTATAATTCACTAAAAAAATAATCTTCGATAAATAATAAAATGAAGTATTGAATTTAATAGTAAGAGAAACATTAACGTGGAGAATAAATTACCATGAGCATTTTACATCAAATATTTGCAAGGAAAATGTGGGGTTGATTTTGTTAGATGTTAATGATTAATTTATATATACAAGTTATTTTACCAAATGCAAGGAAAATATGGAGTTGGTTTTATAATGATTACTAATCACATCACTTATGAAATGGTTTTACAAGATATTTGTTTCTTTTGAAAAAAAAATATCGAATTTGAATAATAAGTTGAATCGATCCAAGTAAATAAAATTAGTTATAAACTTTTATAAAACGGAAAGAAAATATATGGTTACTTTCACAAGAGATTTGTTGTGACCGTGCAAACCTTTTATAATCTTCAAAAAATATTTGCAAGGAATGTGTGAGATTTTGACATTTTGTTAATAGTGATATTTTAGTACTAAGATGTAAGTAAGTAGTGTTTCTTTGTAATTAAGATTTTTATCATGTCTATTTTATGAATGAGACAGCATATTCCACTTCAAAAGCCTCTTCCCCACATATCCAGGGTTATCTAAGATTTTGCACAACACCATTAACATGATCATAAAGATGTAGACACAATAGTTTTAACCCTCAACGAGATTAAGTTTGAATTCTGAGTAAGCTTTGGCCAACACCCAACAAAATAGTTGCAAAAAGAACTATTAAAGATGAACTCAAAACAAACAAAGTTAAAACAAGTGAAGTCAGAGTCAGAAGTAAAGCAATTTAATTTATATTACCCACACTAAAACTACATATACGATATTCCAGGGTCCAGTGAAAAGATGAATGAATTGATATTGACTGGCAATTTGATGAGCAAAGATGAACATTGACTATGCTTCCTCTCCTTCAGCTTTCACCTTCCCTTGATACACACTCCATAATTCAGGTACTTCCTTCTCATATTTGGTGACAAATCTGTCCAAGAAGCGCTTCTCATCAGGCAGCAACACAGTAGTTAAGCTGAAATCTTCTCTTAGCAACCCTTTTGACAACAAAACCTGAAAAACAGAACATCTGGGGATTATTCTCTTCTCCAAGTTGAAAAACAACATCCCAGGGTGCTGAGCTATATGTCTTGATGG
>AWWV01012879.1:0-36667 GCA_001974805.1 Corchorus capsularis
ATTTATTCTTGGTTCTTGTAGTTGAAAGTACTTCAACAGTTTTGTGAAGGTGAATGCTATTAATCTGTGAAGGATTTTTGGAAATCGCTTAATTTCAAGCACATGTATTACTTCCTCACCTATTATCCTTGTATATATTAGTATTAGCATTGGTTTATGTATATGTGCATTGTTTTAATGTCTTGAAAATGTAGAATGTTCAATTTTATTTTTAGATTAAAGGAAGGAATTGTATTCTATGACAATAAATGTATTAATTTATTATTAATATAAATTTAATTTTGGAATCATTTTGTTCTTTTTATAAATATTTTAGTTTCTACGTTTTGTCCATTCAATTTCAATTTTGGATATTTTACCCCATGAACTCTCAATTTGGACCTCCGTTGCCCCCTAATTAACACACCATTAGTCACGTGACTAACGGTGTCATATCGGTTCTGACGGTTCTGACGTGGCACGCCACGGTGGATCAAAAATACACGTGGCCCCAAATGGCCAAATCCTTAATACCCGTAAAACCTACTGAAAAAATAAAAAAATGTTTAAATAAAATTTCATTTTTTTTCAAATCTAAAATTAGATTTATTCTTCCATAAATTTGTAAACCCTAATCTCTCAAGAACACAATATGAACACTAAGAACCTTTATAACCCAAACCCAGGCAGCCACCATTGCCGGACATGCCAACCACTGGTGCCGCCGTTATCCCGCCGCCGGTCACCGTCCAAAGACGTCGGGAACTCCCACTACAGACCAAAAATCTTCTTCTCTTCTTCCTAAACTTGAATCGGAGCCTAGACTCACCAAAACCTTCATTGATTTTTGTAGATCTGACTTTGACCGAACCTAAAATCTTCCCCTCTCACTGGAAATCGCAATTCCCCTCTCTGACTTGACACACTCCTAGCCTTCAACTAGCCTTCAAAACTAACCCAAAAAAATTCACCAAAGAAGATAATAATCAATCAAACAGAATGTCAACAAAGAGAAAGCCTTTTTATTTTCTAAAAAATAAACACTAACCAGAAAGATTTGAAACTTTTAGGCCAACTAAACCGAAAAAAGAGATATAATGGCTTGATGCCAATCAGACCAGCAATGATGGAAGGTTCTAGGGAAGAAGACGCAAAATGGGTCCCGTCTCATTGCTCCTTACAACAGCAGTCGATCCCATATTGGTTGGATCATTACCAAGCACTTCTAATTTCTGTTTTTGTATCAATTCTTGCCATTGAAATTGTCCAAAACTTTGTTTTCTAGCCGACATGACTAAAGAGCAACAATTTTCTTCTTTTATTATTTTCTTGATTCCAGAAATTGCCAAACTTTTAATCAAAGCTTTTTTTCTTTTCTTTTTCGGTTGCCTTTTATCGTTTTAGGTTTGAAATTAAAAAAAATCATTTTAAGACTTTTTTTTCAGTAGTTTTTTTTTCTTTTTCGGGCTTGGGTTTAACCGGATTGGGATTTTTTTGGGTGGGTTTTGTATTTGGGTTTCACAGGCCACGTGTCAATTTTTGTTCTGACGCCGTTATGACACCGTTAGTCACGTGACCCCACGTGACTAACGGTCTGTTAATGAGGGGGTAACGGAGGTCTAAATTGAGAGTCTAAGAGGCAAAATGTCCAAAATTAAAGTTGAGGGGGGAAAACGTCCAGACGCTACAAGTTTAAGGGGGAAATGATACTTTAGTCGTTGTTAAAACTAGTAAAGCCGTTGCTAAATAAATAAAAATTACGGGAACAAAATAAAATATTTTGGAAACAACCTTTAATTGTTTTTAAAAATATCATTGCGTAAGGGTTTTAAGAACGACATTTAATCATTTTCAAAATTTTTTGGTAACTTCCTAGAGGTCATTATGTAAGTGTTTTGGCAACGACATTTAATTATTTTCAAAAGTTATTCGTAACCAATTAAAAGTGGTTGCAAAAACTATTACGCAATCAAACAAATGTTGTTGCATAAAAGATTTCACAACCAAAACAACATCGTTGCGTAAGGGTTTTAGCAACGACATTCAATTGTTTTTAAATGATTTTGACAACTATCTAGAGGTAATTATTTATGTGTTTTGGTAACGACATTTAATCACTTTTAAAAGTTATCTGTAACAAATTAAAGTAGTTGCAAAAAAATTTTCACAACCAAATAAGGTTGTTGCGTAAAGGTTTTGACAATGACTTTAATCGTCATTAAAACATAAAGGCAACGACATTTCATCGTTGTGTAAAAAAGTTATCTTTTTGCGAAAAACTTTTGCAGCAGATGCTTAAGTCGTTGTGTTAGATATTAAACAACGGAGCCATATACAATCACCAAAAGTCGTCGTTAAAAACCTTTAGCAACTAAAAAATGACTTTTCGACATTTGTAATTGCTAAAAACATGTTTTCTAGTAGTGAGTATAGATGTTATTTTACCAAATGTGAAGAAAAATGGAGTTGGTTTTATAATGATTAGTAATCACATCACTTAATTAATTAGTTTAAGGATTCGGTATTTGTTTCTCTTGAAAAAAAAATTCTCGAATTTGAATAATAAGTTGAATCGATTCAAGTAAAATTAGTCATAAACTATTATAAAACGGAAAGAAAATACCGAGTATAATACTCTATTAAATAAAAATTTGCAAGGAATGTGTGGAGTTGATTTTGTTAATAGTAATATTTTAGTAAGATATAAGTAGTTTTTCTTTGTAATTAAGATTTTTATCATGTCTATTTTATGAATGAGACAGCATATTCAAAATCCTCTTCCCCACATATCCAGGTTTATCTAAGATTTTGCACAACACCATTAACATGATCATAAAGATGTAGACACAATAGTTTTAACCCTCAATGAGATCAAGTTTGAATTCTGAGTAAGCTTTGGCCAACAAAATAGTTGCCAAAAAAAAAACCATATAAAAGATGAATTTAAAACAAACAAGTTAAAACAAATGGAGTCAGAGTCAGAAGTAAAGCAATTTATATTACCCACACTAACACTAAAACTACATACACTATTCCAGGGTCCAGTGAATAAAAAAGATGAATGAATTGATAAGTTAAAGATGAACATTGATTATGCTTCCTCTCCTTCAACTTTCACCTTCCTTTGATACACACTCAATAATTCAGGTACTTCCTCCTCATATTTGGTGACGAATCTCTCCAAGAAGCGCTTTTCATCAGGCAGCAACACACTAGTTAAGCTGAAATTTTCTTTTAGCAACCCTTTTGACAACAAAACCTGAAAAACAGAACACCTGGGGATTATTCTCTTCTCCAAGTTGAAAAATAACACCACAGGGTACTGAGCTATAAGTCTTGATGGCATCCCCAGCTGATTAACAAAATAATCCATACACTTCATGATTTTCTTCTCAGAGAGCATCATGGAATTAGGATGTTTCTTAAATGCTGTAAGAATATCCTCCTTTGTCCAACCCCATCTCTTGTAAACCACAAAACAGTTTTCCCATATTGCCTTGTTGCCTTTCCCTGAAAGAGCATGAACTGCTAACACAAATGTGGATTTGCTTGGCTCAAACCCCATTTCACTAACCTTTCTCACAACCCCACAAAAATCTTCATTCTTTTGCATCACAGCTTCAGGGTAATAAGTCAACAACAAAGACACACACTTTTGGGGCACACCTATTTCTCTCAAAAATGCAATGTTTGGTTCAAGATCCTTGGAAGGATCTTTTAGGAAAACCCAGGTAGTACGCTTTAAAGCAGCGATAATTTTGTCATTGGAAAGCAAGATACCTTTTAGAAACTCATAAGAAGGTATAATTTGGTTCTCTAAGCTTCTTGTCAAAATGGTTGGGTCAGAAGAAAGAGTCCTTGCAAGGTCAGAACTTGACAACCCTATAGACCTAAAAAACTCAAGCTTTGGCAAAAGATTGTTCTCAGGATTAGCCAAAAGAAGCATTGGGCGCTTCTTGATAAGATTTGAAATCTGGGTTTCGGAAAACCCATAGTTTCTGAAAAGCGCTAACACCAGGTCAGGTTTTTGTGGAGACTGAAACTGTACCTTTTCTGAAGCTGAAACGGCAGACTCCAACGATAATCCACACGACTTTATAAGATAATCGACAGTAAAATCGCGTTGCTTGGTGGTGGTTTTGGAGGTAATGGGTTGAACTGAAGCCTCGTTTTGAAGAGAGACGAGCCTACGTCTTTCCTCAGCAAGGGGGATTTTGAGTTGGATTGGCCGCCTTTTCCAAACGAATAGTGGACAAGAGATTGAAAGGTTGTTCAGTTTCAAGGTCTCAAAATTTTGGTTTACTGCCATTATAGATTTTGAGTGGATGGTGGTGACCAAGACGACGATGATAAACCCTTTTTTTTTTAGCAATTCTAGAATGAAAATTTTGGGGGAACCGCCTTCTACTTGGCACTTGGCAGCGGGCTTTTAAATTTAGACCGTGAAGTAAACTATGTGCATTTTGATAGTAATCAAGTAGCTTTGGAGGTATTCTTTTGAAAAATGAAGAATAATTGTCACACAGTTTATCAAAAAAATAAACTGAGAATTTAATTTATAATTTCAGGTCTATAAGCCCAACTTTGTCAATTTTTCAATAAGATTTAACAAAAAGTATAATTATAAACATGGGAATATCTTATTCTATCCTATGAAACAGTTTATCCAGTTACAAATTATTGATTTAAACCCTCTATATGAATATATTGCAAGTGAGGGTGCCACCCCGTTGCAATTTCTTGAAAGTTTTCATCATATTTGAGTAAATAATCTTCTGATGAACTTTCATAGCGGCTTCCGACTGACTCAAGAAACAGAGGAGGAAGCTTTCTTTGCGAGCAGATCTTCCAGGGATTTAGGGCTGCTTACAGGGGGGCTGCAAGTAAAATTTTGGCATACAAGAGCAACTACTTTGTCAGGGGCAAAATTGTTCCTTGCCATGAGGGCAATTTTGCTATTGTTTGCTTCCCAAAATTCCATTTCCGCGTTGTTGGTTGTATCAATGTGAATTACCTGCCACATATATCAAATGAGAGCAATGTCACTCAAATTAGATGTAGCTTTACTAGGTAGGAGATGAGAGACAAGATGTTTATAAGTTTCGTGTTTTACTGTTTTGTTGGGATCATATGAGGCATGAGCAGCAGTAAGCATGTCTTCAAACTCTAATGAAGACTTATGGCCAACCAAAACGACTTGCTTCCTGGAAGGAACCGAAACCATATCGGCTGCACAACACATCAGTGGCACTGCCATTGCCATTTCTTTCAATCTTGACTCAAAAACAGCCTGCCAAACATTAACCATTTGAAATCAAACCAGAATTCTTATGACAGTAAGTTTGATTCGATGGAAATCAATCAATGAATTGAGGACAAACCAGAAGATGCTCTGCGTTCTGCCTGTAGTGATCAGATTTGCTGCCAGAAATCATGGAGGCTAATCTCACAAGATTGATTGCAGAGACAGAGTTTCCTGATGGTTCTGCTCCATCATGATCTTCCTTTACACGGAGAAGAACTGAAGGGTCTTCTCCAGGGGTGTTAAAATATGCTCCACCTTCTCTATCAAGGAACAATTCATCCTGGACCACAGAATTACAAAGGTAAGCTTAAAGAATACTAAGGGACAAAAATAGTAGAACATTCTCCATGAAAAAAACTAACTGTTAGATCTTGCCTGCATATCCTGGAGTTCAGTTGCCCAAAGTAGCCAATCAGTGCTACCACCACATTCATAAAGATCCAGCAACCCTGAAATTAGAAAAGCATAATCATCTAAAAACCCAGGTGCTTTGGATGGGCCATTCCTAAAGCTGTGCTGAAGCCTGCGTGTTTGCTCGTTGTATAGATGCCTTCTAATAAAATTTGCTGCCTTCTCTGCAACTTCCAAATACTCCTTTGGCTGACACAAATTATTATTCACATGAGACCTTGAAGGAATGGGAGGATTATAATGCTGCTACCTCAACACTAATCACTTCAATCATAGCAAGACTATCGGAGTCTTAAAATCTCAAAAGTACTAATCGGTATAATTACACATAAGTTTTTGGCTAAGGATTTGAGCTATAGACAGCCACAAGTATCAGATACACTAATAAATCACTAAGATATAAATAGAATTTAATGTTTACTGACACTAGACAAAATAGTTAAAATTTGTGCTGCTCCAGAGAACTGAAAATGGGTAAAGTCTTACCTCACAGCCAACAACAGGAAAGTTGAAAGCAGTACCCTGTGCTTCATCTTTCAGGATTTTAGATGCTCTTGCAAAGGATGAAATTGCAAGTCCATTCCATGACACGATCACCTAACAAGCACCTGATGTAAGTGTGTGTGACCCAGGTGACAGAAAAAGTAATAATTGAGTCACCTAGTATTATTATCAGTTACACTTCTCTATTGTTGAATTAAGTACCTTATCATCCAAATGTGGCCTTGGTCGTTTTGATCTTACATCAAAAAGCTTCTTCCTGCATTTGCCTAAAATATTAAGATATTCTTGGATTGACATGCCAAGTTTTGATGCCAGTGCTGACGAGTCGTTTCTTTCAATGAGCACATTCTTCCCCTTGAATTCATTGTGTGGATCACTCATTCTAGAAAGATCACAGTTCCCTGAGGGCTTTACATAGTAGTGTTCCTTAAAAAGACTAGCATGCTCTCCAAGGATGTCATCAATCTTACACAAGAAAGACATAATAAATTGTTTAGAAACATAGGATAAGGAAAAACTTTCAATCACTTGACAATAGAGATAAACCCCTTTAGCCAATGATAAGAAGTAGGACTAATCCCAAATGTTCAGCTTGCACATTCAGCACAACTTAGAAAATTTATGCAAAGAGGTCATCTGACATTGTTCCACAACAAGAATGGCCATCCTTTCTTTCAACCATGGAATTGAAAACAAAGTTGAATGTCCATGTAGGCAACAAGTTACTTGTCTAAGTATGTGTCCTTAAAGGGAATAGCTGGGAGATGAAAAGCAGAAGAGGGAGCAGGGGCTATGGAAGATAACAAGGAAGAGATCCACTTTTGTCTTGGTTTCATTTCCATATTAGCTCTTGAAGCTTAGGTGTCAAGCACTTAACCTTCTAGGACAAGAGGCAGTGCAAAAAGTCTATATTTTTTTAGAACATTCTCATCAAATTCAGACAAGCATAATGCTAAATAGAATCATCATTTCAGCTAATGTATGAAAATTCTCATGGTATTGAAGTACACATCATATTGAAAAGCTCTTTTTCTCTGACTATAACTGAAGCAAATGAGTCTTTGTCCAAGGAAAAGTACCTCTTTGCTTGTCCATATGTAGAAAGCTCCCTCCTTTTTTCGAGTTGCACCTTCAAATTCAGCACTATCAGCATCCTCTGCTGAGAAGATTTCACCTTCTGAACCAATCATATCTCTCCTCAAATAGTCAAGAATATCACGGGAGACAAATGAGTAAAATACATCTCTAGTGATGGAGAAAGCATCCAAGTAAACATTGGCAAGTTGCCCCTGGTCATACAGCATTTTCTCAAAATGAGGAACTGCAAGAAAGATAACAATTATGACGTCTATAAAGAGAACGGAGACAAATTTTACTGCAAAAAAATTATGTAGACTAAAAACAAGTATACATCATGAGAAAAGGAAGACTAAAGCCAAATTATGCAGTATCTCTGACATAGCGATAATAGTGTGGCAGTTATGTTAATTAGAAAAGATGACATTCTGTTTGATTTTTTTTTTTAAACCATGTTGGAAATTAGAGAAGAAATGAAATTAAGAAACAAACTGACCATGCCAACATTCATCCACACTATATCGGTGAAAACCGCCTCCAACATGGTCGTGAATACCACCTCTGGCCATACATTGCAAACTAAAGAAAACCATTTTCTGGCTTTCTTTTGCTCCCCCTGGTTTTCCACTTTCCTCCAACTTTTTGGAATGATAGAGCATCAACTGAATCTCAACTGGTCTAGGAAATTTAGGAGCTGATCCAAACCCACCAAACCTTGAATCATAGCTTTTAGACAGCTGAAGGAGGAATGCAAAGTGAAACATTCATTTGATTGGCACATTACTGATGATCAGGTAAAAAAATAACTTCATGTTATATGATTAGATTCCTTTTGAAGAAGTATAATAAAACTGAGAAAGTATCATATCTCATTAACATTAAAATTTAAGTTTTTTCTTTCAAAGATGGCTAAATTGGGCACAGGCTGCACAAGGTGCAGTAAAACATTTACTCCATTTTTCTACAAACATTTAGAAAAGAATATGGTGACTTAGTTATCAGGTCAATAACACTCAAAATCTAATCTATGGGTGGTTCCTGGCTATGTCAAGATCTTATAATATAGAAGCATACCTGCTCTGCACATAAGCGCAATGCAGTTTGTGGAAGCCCATCAGGCAATTGATTTGAACGTGCACTAGCTGCTAAGGCTTCTGATAGCTGTTCAATAGCAAAGGTTCCACTCTTAACAAGCATGTCCCTTTTATTATCCCAAGCATCCTTCACCTTTCTGAAAAAGCAGAAGGAAAGGGTGTTGTTGGGGAGGAATAAAATGAAACACACACACACACACAACTTCTTGAAGCAAATATCAAACTGAGAGGAATTTAGCAATACATCCAGAAGATTAGCAAGTAGCAACCAGTGCTCACAACCCAACCAGAAAGGAATGGCATAAAAATAAAGAGAAATTAGTGCTTCAAGGAAAAATACTACTAACCTAAGAATTGTCTTAAATCCAGGTCTTCCATACTTATCTTCAGGAGGGAAGTAAGTTCCACCCATTAAGGGTTTCAAATCAGGTGAAAGGAAAACGGACAATGGCCAACCTCCACCACCATACAAAGCCTGTACATATGTCATGTACACCTAGACAAATGAAGTAATTGGTCAGCGTAATAAAATTAAACCGGGGTACAATTAGCTCAACAATTTTCTATTGATCTCAGTTACCTTGTCAACATCCGGTCTTTCTTCTCGATCCACCTGTAACACTGGCATGTTAGAAGTATTATCAAATGCTGGAAGCCCGTCAGGTGAAGTTCATGACTTTCTAAAGACATTGACAGTATAAACCAAAAAATTTCACTCTCACCTTAATACTCACAAACCAATCATTCAATAACTTTGCTACCTCTTCGTTTTCAAAAGACTCTACCTCCATAACATGACACCTTCAAAATCATTTACACACGACTCTGTCAGTTCTCGTTTCACGAATTTCATTCCATTAAAAGTAGTCCACATATCGAACTGCACAAATGGGAAATGACTTTTTACCAGTGGCAGGTACTGTATCCAACTTCAAAGAGAAGACCACCATAAAAACCATGACCAAAATCAGTAACCTATATGAATGTTAATAATTGCAAATTATCCAAATAAAACTGGGTAAGAAAAGTTGTACTTGATAAGAAGATTGGCACGTCCCTTTTCCTTGCTTCTGAAAAAGCTTCTTCGCTCCAAGGATACCAATCAACCTTCAAATTATGCAGATGATATATATAAATAACATAAAAGAGAAACATAGAACAAGCCATAATCTATTGAAATTATGTTCTTTTCCCCCCTTTGGCTCAGCTTTATAAAATCAAAACAAAACTCAAACTCCCCTGAGCTGAGATATCAGAAATCTCATTAGTCCCATATCCCAAAATTAACAGAATTGATAGAATTACCGGGTTATGAGCATGTTGAAGAAGATAAGGACTATGCTCAGCCGCAAGACGATTAGTGTGCTTATTGGAGTGTGAAGTAGTGGGCCGTTCAGCCATGGCAAAAACCTTGCAGGCGTGAATGGGTCGAGAGAAAACGCTCGAGAAAGGCCAAGAAAGCAACGGAACGTGAGTAAAAGGACGACGGAATTTGCTCGGTAATGAATAGAATTTGTAATGACGAGAAAAGAAAAAAGTAGAAGATGGGAGTAACAGAGTTTTAAGCATAGAATTATATAGTAGTAGAAAAGAAAAAGGAGAAGAAGAAAGAAAAACAATTCGTATATATAGTAGGAGGCCGAAATGGTTTCGTTTGAGGAAGGAAAGCAAGAGAAAAGAAGAGAAGAGCAGAGATTTTCAAGGAAGTGACATATGGCAGGAGATTGGGGGCGATGAGAAAGCACGTGAGTCGTGACATGTGGAAATTTGCAGTGCTGGACCAGTTTCAAGGTTGACAACTGTTCACGCTTCAGACAAGTCTTCCAATGGATAAACTTCCCCTAAATTCCGTATTTTTCTGTGGTTAATTATCTGATCCTTCTATTAATAATGCTTATAATTATATAACACGTGTACCCCTCTGATTGGTCACCGTACTAAGAAATTAAAAAGATTGCATGGAATTTATAGACAAACGTCACCCATGATCTCAGAATTAGACCATTGGGCATCCGCATCTCATTATCTAAAACCCAATTAGAGGCTCCAAACCAAGCCGTAACAATTCGCTTCGCTAACCAATAATTATAGGATCCAATAGTATACAAATATAAACCTTACTAATGGAAATGGTCTGATAACCGCATCATTTGCATTAAAATACTAGTATAATTTTGCCTTCGTATTTGAACAATCTTCATCCCCCTAAGCGAAAGCATCACCATGTGCAGTTGTGTTAACGCAACCTCCATGTTTCCAGCAGTTAACGCTTTGTTGATGAGTAATTTCTTTATTTCTTCAAATTGTAGTCTCAATTTCTTTCCTGACATCCGAAGTCTAAACACTCTCCTTGCAGGTTGCTGCAGTTCAGCCGGCCGTTGCAGAGACTGACTCGGCAAGCTCTTCTAGGAGTTCCTTCTGTTCCATAGCAGCACAAGCCTGCAAAAGGCAAGAATTTGCCAATGCAATTTGATCATTCCTGTATATAAGTATTGAATCCTACCGCTGCATTTTTCCTTGCAAAAGTTTCGAAAGAGACAGAAGAGGTAATGAAAACAGAAATAGTACCTGAACTGCATTCTCAATATCTCCTTCCAGAAAAGACGTAAGCTCAAAGTTCATTTTTAACCGATGGTCAGTAACCCTATTATCCTGATAAAAGGAAGCGTAATATACTTGTAAGGATTCCATGAGTAACTCCTGAAGTAAGCATTAGCTTCTAACATAAGGAGTGTAGACTAAGCAAAAGGAATGTTGTAGCCAGACCTTATAATTGTAGGTTCTAATCTTTTCAGCACGAGCACCAGTACCAACCTACATAAACATACCTATTTCAGAAGCTGATACATATCTGTAAGACTGTAACAAGCATCATCAAACCAATACATACCTGAGATTTTCGTTGATTCCTTATCTGCTCTTGTTGCTCTCTTACTTTAATTTCATACCTGTAAGGATGGCATGCGTCATGAGCCAAGGACCAAAAAGGAAGATGAAGCAAATTCTGAGAGAAAAAGAAAGGCAGGATGCTGATTACTTAGCTCAGCTAATATTATCCTTTTTTATATTTGAGTTAAAATAATAGTTCCGTAAAAAACAAAAAGCGAAAGTCCCCAGATGAACCTCATAACAAATTCCATGTTTTATAAAAGATACTTCAAAGAATGAAATTAATTATAAACTGCAAATATCAGTAGATAGGTAACTTAGCCTCACAATTTTGCCCGTAGTAACTGGAAAGCACGATTTTTGTTCTGAAGTTGGGTCCTTTCTTCAGTACAAAAGATGCGAATCCCTGTTGGTTTGTGAAAGAGATCGATTGCAGTCTCGACCTTGTTGACATTCTGACCTGCATGATAACTATGCATAAGTAAATCTTCTCCAACCCATTGGAAAAGGAAGGGAGATGACACAAGAAGAACCGCATATTTTCTTGATCATAGTTCAATCCATATTCTTTGCATTTATACCTCCAGCACCACCAGATCTTGCAGTTTGAAGTTCAATGTCTTTTGGATCAATTTCCACCTCAACCTCATCGGCCTAGCCCAAGATTCATTCCAAGCACAAGTAAGTCCAAATGAAAAGGAAAACAAGTTGTAAAGACATATATAGAATGCGGCAGCTAAAATGCAATGTACATTACTATACTAAACATTTACAGGTACATGATTACCCTTAACAAGCTCAATTAATATCCCCTGGCCTGAAACAATTGAGATGACATTTTTCACACACAAGATGTCTCAAGGAAAACATCTTTCAAGTCTGAAAGGTAAACTACCTCAGGCATGATAGCTACAGTTGCAGTAGAAGTGTGCACACGGCCCTGCGCTTCTGTCTGAGGTACACGTTGAACCCGATGAACACCCGATTCAAATTTCAATTTGCTGTAGACGCAATTTCCTTTGACCTCTATCACACAGGTTTTGAATCCTCCTTTTTCAGCCTTAAGAAAAACAGAGATTTCTGAAAATCATATCGGGAACAATGGATGGATATATTTGGTGGTCTTCAAAAATTATAAGTACTGGTGCTAGTGAAACTTTTATATACAGAATTTGACTAAAACTTTTTGGCAATAAGTACCAAAGGTCACATTAACTACCAGAATGAGTAGTATGAGTAGCTAATCAACCATACTCCTTCAGTAAGGTTTCTTTCTAAAAGTAGTATATATAATATTCTTTAAGGCATACCTCAGAATATGATATTAAGGAAGATTTCCAAGAGTTCCGCTCACTGTACTTTTGATACATTCTGACCTGGATATTCAGAAAAAGGATATTGAAGGTCCATTACTATATGTTTTAAAGAAAGGTTAGCCCATTTCTATCTGACATATACTAGAATAGGTCAAGAAACTAGCATCCAATATATCATGTAGCATAGCTCCATGAAGCTTCTAATTTGCAGAAAATAAGTAGAAACACAAACTAAAATAGTTTCCCATTTCAAGGCTATAAATGTTGTCTACTTATTTTAACAGTAAAATTTTCTTTCCACTTCTTGTCATAAAAATGAATTGCATTTATACTGCCTTATGACATTCTGAACAATGATAAGGCAGGATCCAAGCGATAAATCTGAAAGGATAAAAGAATCATGTACCTACAAGATCACCGGCCCATAGTCCAGCTTCATCACCACCAGTACCTGCCCTCACTGCAAAAGGGAAAAGCATAGTTTATTGAAGTGAAATATAAAGGAAATTTCATCAGATAAAAGCATCTAAAACAATAACCCATATCACATGAAAAGTAGAACTTGTACACAGAGCATCAATAAAGATGAAAGAAATCATGCCTACTTCTTCACATGAAGCATTGCTCAAACTGAAGCACAAATGTGAAGGATATGCAGTGGGGATTTGCTACAGCTGACTGTTGTATGACCTAGAAATTTGGTTACTCAATTTCTTCAACAAGATTATGACAGATGATAATAATTACCTTCAAGCATTATATTTCTTGCATCAAGAGGATCACTTGGAAGCAGCATCACCTGTCAAAACAGAAGGCGACTTTTAGTTTGAGAGCCAACCAAGGGGAGAAAAGGAAAAGATAATATAAGCAGCAATAAGAGGACATATTCAACCAAGAAAAGTGAATGAAAATTATAAATTAGGATGAGAAAAAGCACCCTGTTCCTCACAGGGCTCAATAATGGTTAATGGTCATCATGAACAACATTAAGTACAACATATCCAATCAGAAACTGTTAAATATAGTATCAATCATGAGCAAACTGTTGAAACCCAAAATAGCCAGTTAAACTTTTTTTTTTGTTATAATGCAAACAGAAATAACAAAAACTACTAATCAGCAACTTGAGCAACCAGACAATAAACACAAATTATTCAGTCGCAAAGTGGCCCCTATATATTGGACATACTTATAGACATGCAACTCAAGGTATAGAGCAAAAACCTTAAGCTTCTCCTCGAGCTCTTTAAGTTGACTGGATAAAGAGTTGATTTCAGATGTTATCATCTCAGCCATATCTCCATCAGTTCCCTCCTCTTCTGATAAAGCTGAAAAACAGTTACAAAGAAGAAAAAGGATCAGATGTTTCCAAAAACATTTATCTAGTAATAAAATCTATATAAATAAGGTAAGTGCCAGAAAAACCTTTGGCCTCTTCCAACTGCTTCTCACAATCCTTAAATTGCCTATATATTGACACAACCTACCCATCAAGAAAACAGAACACAAAATCTATGTCATGAAAACTTAATTACCTATTGCAGAGATTGAGTATAATATCAGAGTTAAGAGGAAACAAAATGACATTCAGTACCTCATCAAGTTCTGACACAGATTGTGCCAGTTTTTGGTATTCAGTGGGATTAGAGACAACATCTGGATCAGCAAGCCTAACCTACAATGTCATTTGTTCCCAAAAATGCAAACCTTAAATAAGCAACTCTATTGACAGACCATATAACAACATAGAACAACTCAATTTTCATCACAACAATTGTTTTATCACAATATAAGAAAATTGATAAAAATACAGACCTTCTAGGTTAGTCCACAATGGCTGAATAAGTTTGCAATAATGAAAATACGAAGGGCGAATTTGGGTATCCTCTTTTTTTAGTAATGCTGTGGATTAGTGGCTACCTAGCTAACTTTCTCAACAAAGCAAGCCAACAAAAATCATGCCTAAAACCTCAATAATTCACAATATATTTAATTTAACACACAGGAATAAAAAAATTCCAAACTTATTTTTGAGAACCAAAATTAATCCAAAATTTTGACTAACATACAACTGAAACACTTTCATCTTTCAAATAACCAAGATTTATTAACGAGAAAAGGAAAAAAAAACAATTAAATTAGAAATCATACCGATAATTCCTTCCAAGTCTTTTCCGCAGATTCCAGTTTCGTTATCAAATACGGCTCCTGCAAAAGTAAACCAAAAACAAAACAGAGAAAAACATTCAAACAACAATTTTTATACTCTATCGAAAATCTCTTAAAATTTTTCTTTTTCCACTTCAAAACGAGTAAACGCACCGCCATGCAAATGATTCTCGGAGCTCTTATTGTAGGCCAAGGTCTGGCAACTAGAAAACCTCTGGACCGAGGAGTAAAACGGGGTCGCATCGGCAAGTGGTTGAAGGTAGTGAATAGTCGAGCCGTAGAGCTCATTGCAACGCTGTTCATTGCTGCGGTTGCAGCTAATGTTTTCTGAATACACAAATTCGATGTTTGAATAATTGTAGTTGTAGCGGATAAAATGCGATGCGAAGAGAACGGGAGAGGCTGGAAGGCGGGACCGAACGGCTAAGGAAAAGACACGGTGGCTTAGCGGAAACTGACCCAACTGAGATAACGTTTCTCAATTTTCATGCTTGTTTTATTTTCTCGGTTGGCAAATTAGGAGGTATGTTTGGAACTCATTCATACTATACTCCTATCATGAATAGCTAATTCCTGAACCGATTAGGATTGTCCTCTACAATATGGTAGTATTAATTTTCATTTGGTATTTACTCTTTTTTTTCCCCCAATTTGGACTAGGAAAGTTTAGAGGTTGTTTGTCATCGTTTTCGTTTTTCTGTTTTTTGTTTTTGTTTCGTTTTCGTTTTGTTTTTGTTGCGTTGTCAATTTTTGAAAATAAAAACATATTTGGATACACAATTTGGTTGTATGTTTTTAAATAAAAAAGTAAAAGAAAAAATGGTTAAAAAGCATGTGAGTTACTGTTCATCATTCTGCTTCTGTGTTTTGGAAGTGTTTTGGAAAAATATGAAAATACAAAATTTTTGCTTCCACTTTTTTCCAAAACACTGTTTCTGTTTCCAAAATTTTTGAAAACGGAAACAGCCTGCCAAACATATTTTCACTGTTTTGTTTCCAAAAACAGGAAATTGGCAACAGAAAACAGGAAACAAAAACGATGCCAAACGAGCTTATATGTCAACAAATGATGAAAATAATGTAGGATTTGTTTTATTTTCTTAGAAATAAAGTTTATAAGTACGATGGATTGTCTCATTTTTAAAGTAAAGATGAATCGTCAATAACTTTAAAAATTTTTAAATTTACAGATCCTTGTCTGTGAAACTTCAAACCTGAATATTTTCTATCACAAATTGAATTCTTTATTCATTTTACTAACATCATAATTAGTAGATAGTAAACATAAATGCAATGGAAAGAGAGTTTGAAAAAAAAAAAAAAAGAAGGAAAGAGAGTTGTGGATAAAGAAAAGAAATGTCAAGTACTACCTATGATCCAAACAAATTAAAGCTGATTCCAGTGTGTGTTGTTGAGAAAAGTTAGAAGTTAGAACAAAGCTGAATTGGATCTACGTACTGGGCCGAACATCTTGACGACGAAGAAGATTAAAAAGGGCTTTTCCTTCGGTCATGTGATGAGGTGGGATATTGAAGGCGGGCCGGATTCTACCTTGGAGGCTTGAGCCTCTTGGGCTAAAGGTATATGTTGGGCTTAAAGTCAATTATTTCAACTTTAATCCTCAATAAATTGTAAAATTGCCGACAGAGAACTATCAAATTCAACAATAATAAGCACTATTTATCCCCAAAAGTTGAAAGTAGTGTACTGTGTATGGCAGGCCCGTAGGAGTTAGGATACAATTACAAATCATCGAGCTTTTGGAATGAACTGAAATCTGTTTTTGCCAAACAATGCCATGACAAAACATTACAATATATAGTACCAATAGAAAAGCGAAAAAGAGAGTCTGGCCAAAGAAAAAAATAAGAAAAGTGAAAAGGGAAAAAAAAGTACTAGAGACTAGATTCAGTACTTCTTACTAGAAAAAAATACCCAATGGCTTAAGCATTGTTTTGTTTCAAGTTCTGAATTTTGATGATCTAATTCCAGCCGAGAGTTTCTGAACTCGTGAAAAGCTTGCATGTCATTTTCTTGTTGGGTTACTTTCAGAAAAGTATATACTGTTACTGTACTACTTATATATATACTATGTATAAATACGAACTTTGATATATATGTCCGAATTCCTTTTTTCCTTATTCGGCCGGAATTTTTGTTATGATTTGTTTGGACCAGTCCATATATATATGTGTGGCCTCTGGGATAGAACAAGAATAAATGCTTTTTCTTTTCACACATAATTAACAAATTAATGACATGAATATAAATTGCTTTCATCTAAAGAAATTAATAGTAGTATGTATTCTTCAAAATTGACATCTTGCATCAAAGCAAAACTTCATAAAGCGTTTTCGGTAGCTGTATTATTGTGGTATATTCCTAAATAATGAAGCAAACTACAAACTTTTTAAGATGACAATTAATATGTTGCTTTCCCTCAAAAAAGAAAAATGTTGCTGATTAATAGGTTGGCCTCTACATGTATTTTTTTTGTTTGGGTGAATTTTTCCTCTAATATATATATGTTGCCTTTTACTTCAATTGACCCCAAAGTTTGAGAAATTAAACTTTTTATACTTTGGTAAATATTATCGAAATTATAATTGAGTATCGATCAATTTAGAATGAACCGTTTAGGACTTAAAAACGATGACATTATTATTTGCCTTTTGTGTTCTTATTTATAACTATTGGGTGTCATTGTGTGTTTTTCAATATTGGTGAGAAGTGTTGGTGTTAGGTTTGTGAGTGTTTGTTTGTTATATTACACAAATTAATCACACATTTTTCATAATAGATGAAAACTCGGATATAAAAGAATACAGCCGCTACTACTTAAACTTAAACAATGCATTATTATAAAGGAAAAAGGTTACAGTATCTTCTTAAAATAATAAAAGGTATTTTTCTTTAGTGTAAGGTGTTGATAATTCAATGAACATCACGTTAAACAAAAACAAAAAGAAAAAACCAATATCTTTTCATGGAGGTGCCACTGCCAATAGCAATAAAAATCTATACCAACTTTTTCGTCATCTTTTTATTTTCTTTTCTAGAAAGAAAATATTTTCAACCGACAGTGTCGCATAGTTTTTTTTTTTTTTTTATCTCATCCGGTATTTAGGACTTTACTCTGACTAATTCAAATCCGACTCATATCGCATAGTTTATAAATAAATAAATAAATTTATGCATTATTTATTTCAATAACTACAAAAAGAAACGGCCTTTGGATCAAACAAAAAGGGGTAACGTTGGATTGATTTGGACCGTCAGCAGCAAACAAAGTTTAAAGTTTATGCATAATACATGGAAAGTCCAGTCCGCGTTAAGATGCTGAAAAATTGAATCAACATCGGACTCCATAAAAAGGCATTATAACTTATAAGCATCACTTCTCACACCCATTTGCGTCACCTAAACCAATCACAGAAGTACCATTTCTATTTTCTGGGCCAAAAAAAGCTTTTAGAAAATTAGTAAAAAAATTCCGTATCCGATTGGGGGATCGGGAAATAAATGCACTCCTCCATTCCTTCCCTTCTCAACACACTCGCAGAACTCAAAAGTCAAAACTTCACACCCTCAAATTAGCCAAATCATATAGTATATCAAAATAATATTTTCCTTTTCAATTTTTTTTCTTCCTTTCTTGTCAATCATTCAATCACAAATTTAATACTATAAAAACAAATTTTAACTATTCATATTTTCACGCATTGATTCAAACAAAAATCATTATCACATAATATGAGTTAGGATTGATTCTTCTTTCTAACTAAGATATTAGAGATCAGAAGGATTATGATAATTAGAGGTCGAAATTCACTTCAAGAGGTCTTAATATTGTGTTTGAAACTTTCATTCCCATTGGATAAATCCTTTACAATTTCCACACTCCTTATATACCCCCCAAAAAATTTAGATCATTTACTAATGTCTAAATTATATGGAGTATTTGAGCTGGTACGTAAAGGAGATGTAATGATTCATCCACCGGGATGTCTAATTGCCAACATTAATTAGATGCTTGCTGAATAGAGAGTGGAGGTGTACTTTGCAGCATACTTATCGAGAATGGAATTTTTATGCTGACTGGTTAGCAAATGCTGCATGTAGTTTGAATGATGATTTTGAGCTGCTCGTGGATCCGCCTGATGATATGAGGAACCTGCTTGATGTGGATGTTAGGGGTGTAGTATTCCCCGTGGTTTTACACATAGTTAATTTCTGCATTTCCTGTTAGTTTTTTTTTTTAAAAAAAATATATGGAGTATTTGGTAAATTTTAAAATTAATTGATCTTTATTAAACACAAACAAACCGGATTTAAAACAATTAATAAACGAATAGAATTGGGCTGGTTTAAGCTTTGATCCTTTACGAGTGACGACCCAAGTTTAACAAACACCAAAAATCCATGGCGTAGCTCCAACTCTAAACTTGACCAAAAGCTCTAAGGCCTAAGGTAAAAGTTAAAAAATAAAATAAAATGGAAATTCTAATTTTGAACCAAAGCATAAAGACTGCCTAGCCTAATTTAATGAATTTGTTCACTACAGTCAAATGAAGCAGAGCAGAGCCTCCCCCCAATAAATTGTGAGGTTCGTACACTTTATAGTGGAAATGACAAATGTATCCCCCTTGAGGCATAACCCTTTAACACTTTACTTTAACAAAGCAAAGGCACGCTCGTGTCTCAGACAATCAATTACCAAAAGGAAAAAGTACAAGGATGCCCGAATAGAATCTGAGGGTTCTATGGTAATTTCAGTTATAACCAGTGTCGGCTACCTGTTTAATGTCCAAATCCCGGGTTTTAAACAATTCCGCGAAAAATATTATACCAAATTTCCAGCAGCTACGCTGTATTTGGCGGGTACGGAAACGAACAACCTCAAAATAAAAAAAAATCAGACAAAAAAATAGAAAAGCTAATGAGAAAAAACAAAATGCAAAAAAAAAAAAGGAAAAATTAATAAAGAGGAAAAGAAAATCAAACAAAGCTAAAAAAAGCACCCCGAACCCAGACCGTACGGTATTAGAGAGAGAAAGGGAGAGAGAGAGATTAGAGAGAGAAAAAAACAAAAGCTCAATTTACAGTGGGAGAATCTCTGCCTCTCTTCTTCTTCTTCTTCTTCTTCTTCTTCTTCCTCTTTATTTTATTCTTTTTTAGCAAAATTTCTACTCTTGATCGAGCTCTCTCCGATCATTCTAGGACATTTCTAAATTCCTTTCTGAACCTACCATTTTTCTTCTCCTATTTTTGATTTCCTTTTTTTTCTGTAAAGTCGGTAAGGTACCACTGTACAGAAAAACCCCCCCTATTTAAAACGAACGTTCTCATGGAGTTGTACGGTCGCAACCCAGCACGGAATGGGTCGCAATCGGGTCACCAGCCTGAATGGAGCCCCGCTGGCCCAGAAACTGGCCTCGAAGGTATCTTTCGGTCGTTCCTATATTCTTTTTTTGCCGGTTTTGTACTGGCATTGTTATGATGTTGTTCGGTAAAGCTTATTTCTGTTTGGGGCTTTAGGGTTTTTATAATGTAGGGAATGAATTAGGGTTTTCATTATTATTTCTTTGATGTAATTTAGAATCGATGTGGCAATTGTCGTTGAGGGGCAGCGAATCGTACCCAGAACGGCCCGGGGTACCCGACTGTGTTTATTACATGCGAACCGGGTTCTGTGGATATGGAAATAGGTGCCGTTACAATCACCCTCGCAACCGTGCCGCGGTAAATTTTTCTTTCTTAAATAAAGTAGGGTTTTCTTTTCGCTTTGTATATGATTTTGTATGCAATGTGTGGTTCAAGAATGGAATGTTATTGATTAATGTGAGCTGGAATAATGAATATTTATTGATGCCGTTGAATTTCACCCTTAGTAGTGACAGTGGGCTGTAACTTGGTGAACTTTAAATTAAGATCAACAATCAAAGTACAAATTGCACTAGGAACTCAGGCTAATAGAAAAGGAACTATGAACATTTGGTACTTTTCCTGTCTTAATTGATATTAGCCTTTAAGGACAGCAACATTTCCTTGTTGTAATCTATATGTGTGCTGCAACAATGAAAGATTACTCTACTGCAGCAGTTATTATTAGCAGTCATCATATTTCCCCGTGTGCATATATATTAATTGATGGGCAGTTTCTTTAATGTGATATTTTCCTTGATATAGAAATAAAATACTGCAATTTTAGAAGTTATGCTTGTAAATATTCTATTCTGGATTTAAATGACCTGCAACTTGAGCCTAAATAATTGTATATCTTTAGCATCTTCCCTAGCACAACTTCACAAGTCATTTGTTGGCATATGCTCTATTCATGTTAGATTTTAGGTTAGATGGTGGATGTTTATTTTTAAATTTTTTTCATTTATTTTACCTAAAAGTTTAATTTGTAGTTAAGGGAAGCAATTAAAGATTACAATGTACTGTTCATTTTGCTTCCTTTTGCCTACCTTATAACTGAACCTACGGTTTTCTTTTATTTGTTGCATAGGCGTGAGTTTGACATACTTCAAATATTAATTGTCTGCTTCATCTCTTCTTTTAATAAATTAATGGAGAATAGTTCTTGATAGAATAGAGCAATGTAAGAGAAATTACTTGGGTCTTGTTACTAGTCTATGGTTTTAAACTGCAGTAAACTTTTTGTTGAATTCAGCTTTAAGTCCTTTGTGAGAGTTCAGTCACTCATATGTATTCGGTTGTGATGCTTTTAGGTTGAGGCCGCGGTAAGAGCTACAGGGGAATACCCTGAACGACCAGGGGAACCCGCATGTCAGGTAAAGATGAATATCAACAAATTTGATTGTGAAAAACTACAAAATTGTTCTGAATATTTAACTTATCTGCCGTTTTTTCTTCTTTTGCGTATTTGCAGTTTTATTTAAAAACTGGGACCTGTAAATTTGGTGCATCCTGTAAGTTCCACCATCCAAAACATGCAGGCGGATCCTTTAGCCAAGTTCCATTGAATATATATGGATACCCATTACGGCCGGTTTGGATGATCTCTTTTTTTATTTTCTTTTTCTTCCTGAATTTGTATGTTAAGGATTCTTGAAACATTCAGATACCAAATTGATATGCATCCATTAACAGGGTGAGAAAGAATGCTCCTACTATTTGAAAACGGGGCAGTGCAAATTTGGTATTACTTGTAAATTCCATCATCCTCAACCTGCTGGCACGTCAATGCCAGCGTCTGCACCTCAATTTTATCAACCGGTGCAGTCTCCTTCGGTCCCTGTACCTGAACAGTATGGGGGGGCATCCACCAATGTGAGAGTGGCAAGGCCTCCACTAGTACCTGGTTCATATGTTCAGGGGGCTTATGGTCCTGTACTGTTTTCCCCTGGGGTGGTTCCTATCCCGGGTTGGAGTCACTACTCGGTAGGATGATCAGCATAGTTGCATTAAGATAATGCCAAAAGTATATGGATTCCTGAAGCTGTTTTTGGCTTACTTGGTGCAGGCACCTGTAAGCCCAGTACTCTCTCCTGGTGCACAACCTGCTGTTGGAGCAACTTCTCTCTATGGACTAACGCAGCTATCTTCTTCAACACCTTCACTTGCAGGACCTTATCCCTCCTTGCCTTCTTCAACCGGCCCTTCAAGCAGTAACCAGAAGGAGCAAACATTTCCAGAGAGACCCGGTGAACCTGAATGCCAATACTATTTGAGGACTGGTGACTGTAAATTTGGATCTTCTTGTAGGTATCATCATCCTAGAGACAGGGTTGTGCCTAGAACAAATTGCGTCCTCAGCCCAATGGGACTTCCTTTACGTCCAGTACGTGAACATTCTCCGTCTCTTTCTCATTATTTTGTTCTTTATCTTGTATTCTTCTGTTAATGATGACATTCTATTATGCTAATTAGTGTCGGTTGGCTTTTGTAGAGATATTGGTTTCAAGATCTTCGTTTATAATAGGTTTAAATACCTCTGAAGTTGACTTTAATTGCCTTTAAGTAATCTTGAAGGTTTTTTTGCTGCCTCAGAAGTTAGGAATCTGGTTGAGAAACATGCATTCTCGTAAATGAGAGTGACAGAGTGTGTGTGAGTTTGTGTTTAATCTTGTTTTTTTATCTTTCTTTACTGAAGATCATTGCAGTTATTCAAATTGTGTTGTGGAATTTTGGATAGCTAGCCTCGTAAATTCTCTCCTCTCTCTCTTTTTTTTGGCTGTGTGTGTATTATCTCATTCATTATTTATACCAGGGAAAAGGGGATAGTCTCTTATGTTGGATAGAGCAGATCTTTTGGTTTCTTCACCATACCAAGTCTCTCTGTCACTCTGTTTGGGTCAGGAAAGGATAATTATCTGTCTTTAACTACTTATTGCAGGAAATACTCGGTTCAGACTCTGATTATTATTAGTTGTTTCTTTCTTTTTTCTCCTCAGCTTTAGCATTGCCATCTGAATGGCTAGTGTATCTCTTTGACAGTTCTGTGAAGTTGGGATGCAGTTTCTATGCTAACGCATTATGCTTTAGTTTTTCAAAAATTGTCTTAATTTGATATTTGTTTTGTGAACAGGGGGTGCAGCCTTGTTCTTTTTACTTGCAGAATGGGCACTGCAAGTTTGGGTCCACATGCAAATTCGATCATCCGATGGGAACGACAACGATGAGATATAGTCCATCAGCTTCATCTCTCATTGATATGCCAGTTGCTCCCTATCCAGTTGGATCTTTACTAGCGACATTGGCTCCTTCTTCCTCTTCTTCTGATTTACGGCCTGAGCTAATTTCAGGGTCTAAGAAGGATTCTTATTTAACCAGAATTCCTTCTTCTGCAAGCACGTCAAGTAGTTCAGTCGGTTTGATTTTTTCGCAGACAGGTTCAGTTCCCTTATCTGATTTGCAGCTTTCAAGTCAGAGTTCTGTTCCTTTAAGCAGTAGCAGAAGCACAAGACAGGGTGGTGAGGTTCGTCGCTCGACTTGATATAAAATGCATGCTAGAGCCCCATTCTTCATTCTCTTTGCAGATTTGGTTTCACCAACCGAGATATGATTACTGTTAATAGATCTCAGTAAATTATAGTAGTCAATTGTGCAAAGTTACAATTCTCAGCTCCAAGCTTCACTTATCAACAGCCAATCTGCCTTACCTCACGATGTCGATAGGACTGATCCTATTTTATTCCTAGCTTGTCTATTTTTTCTTATCTTAATTACCGTCAGTATTATCTGGAATAAGCTTTTGTAGCAAACAAGAGTATGAACTATTACCCACTCTTCCAAATAATCACGATTAGAAAGCCATTATGCCTGTCTGTGACTGCATTTTCATTTTGATGTTTTGTATACTCATCAATTTGCAATGAAGACTTGAAGAGGATTTGACAGTTCCTTGCAGGTGACTTTTTTTTTTTGGTACCGTTGCAGGTGACTTTAAACTCAAACTTTCTTCTGCCTTGCAATGAGTATTATTCTATTCTAAAATTTGTTTTGTTGTACTTAAGTTTTAATTACGGCGTTGATAAAGGTGAGGTGTCAAATAATCCCCCTATTTTATTGGTTTCACCTAGAATTTCTTGGGAGAAATTGGACCAAACAATAGCAAATTCAAAATTATGCAAAATCAACGGTCTGACCAAGTTAGTAACACTCGTGGATGGTTAGTTTTCACTTTTCATGTGTGTGTGTTTTTTTTAAATAATTACAAGTTAAGTTTGTTCGAGCTGAGTTGGCCCATCATAGGTAAAGCTCTTTCAACAAATGTTTTCTCTATTCATAAGACTTGAACTCGAGACTTTATTTATTTAAGGGGAACAAATGTTTTCTCCATTCACAAGACTTGAACTTGAGACCTTATTTATTTAAAGGAAACAAGTGACAAACCACTTAAACCGACCATTGTTGGTAACTTTTCATGTGGTTGCTTCATTGTAAATTCATCTTTACAGTCTATGTCTGGAGAAGAGGTTTCCAGGGAAGGCTGACTGATAATGGTAATTGGGCCTATCTCAGCTCTAGGCCGCACAAGTCTTTGGGAGAATTGGCATTGAGGAAAGTAATGAAAGTGGCATTAAATGATTGAAATATTAATTGGAACACATGATGTGACATATAGGCTCATCTCCAATCTCCATGTGTGGGTGAGAATTGAGAAATGAGAATCTCATATCGGCCCAAAACTTAACCAGCTTTTCTTTTTTTTTTTTAGAACAAAAAAAAAAAAGTCAAAGCATTAGAAATTAGAAAAATCATAGAATTATTAAGCATAAAACCAAGAAAAAAATTAAACATTTGGATTACTCCGGATTCTCTGAACAAATTTGGATGGGACGGAGACACGCATTCTTTGTATACTTCAAAATAATTTCATCTCTAATCAAAATCAAAATCAAAATCAAAATCACTTTTAAACTTAAGCATGCGAAATAAACAATCTTTGTTCTCACAGTGACGACAAAGTTAATTAAAAGTGATGTGCTTTCCTGTTTGATGAGATTAAAAATGTTTCCCGGTTTGCCTTGACTTATGGCTAAAAGCCCTTAAAAAAGTCATATATGTTTCACTTTACTTCGCTCTAAGTTTATTCGTTCATTACCAAACAAAACCAAGTTACAGTTTCTTGTAGCTATCATTAGTCCTGGAATTTCTTTCAAAATTTCTAGCTTTAAAAAGGAGCTTTTTCCCAAAATTAACAACTTTCATATTTTTCTTTAACCTGATTTGACCTTTTGGAGGGGTCAAAGCTTTTGATTGGAAGACTAAACTTTCTCCCAAATTCTTACTTCCTTGTAAGTAAAAAAACCCAATACTTGCATCAAGCTTAATTCTGTTAATTAATTCATTAATGATAAGAATTTCACATCCTTTTCTCATCAACCTTGTGTGGGAAGAAATAGGGTTGAAGAGAAATTTTTTTTGGATGAACTGATGAACCCACGTGTAAGACAGTTAGCCAAGCCATAATTCCAAATGATTTCAAAGCAAGTAAACCCTCTGCCAGAACAATAAATGCAGGACTAAACATTTTCCAGGTTCATTTTTATGTGTAATTTAGGCAAGAAGAATGATTATCATAATTAAGAATATTGCACCCACACGAACACCATCTCGACCCATCCTACTAATTTTCTTGCTGGCTTCATTAATATTTATGATGATAGGACCAAAATGCAGTTTGGAGGAAGATGATAGCTCTTTTTCGTAAATAAAAAAGAGTGGGCTCACAATGTTTTTTGTCACTATAATTGTAGCCACCTCCTTGGCTCACCTGCACTAATGATTCAAAACTGCTTTCCCAATTCCTTCACCTGTGTTTTACTATACTTATTATAACCAAAAAAGAAGAAGAGGGACCAAATTAAACTCCCTTTTGGCTTTTAGTACCAAAAAACAATAAGGTTTTAAATTCTGATGTCTATAAAGATTTTTGAACCCCACTGTGGATCATCTCTATCTGTCTCTCCAAATGCAAAGATGTTGATATCTCTACATTCTTTTTCAGTAATTTTTTAACCTTTATTTGAGGAAGCAAACAATAATATCATTAAATAAAACAAAAATGAACTGCAAGTGAGATTTCTGATGTAAAAACTCATTTTCTTGTGGGGTAATTCAAAGTTCAAACACTTGGGTTTTTGCATTTATAAGTATTTTATTAAATGCAAAGCCAAAAGTTGAGGAAGAGATAAGGTAAAACTCTGAGTGGCTTCACCAATATTTTTCATATATTATGCCACCTTTGATGAGGCAAGTCTCATGATTAATTCTTCAGGTGCCCGTCTAATAATTTGTTTTTTCCTTTTTGTTCTAAATATTCAAAATGAAAAATTATAATATCTTAACCATTTCTGATGTGGCTGCTCATTGCTTTAACACCTGGTTCAATATATAGTACAATTTAAAGCTTTGCTCAAAAGTAACAATGGAATAAAGAAATTGAAGATATCTTTTGTCACAAGAGACCTATAACAGCTTCATCATGTGCCTACATCTAATAGATAATATGGACAGTTTTGATGCAAACTTTTAATTTTTTAAACTTGCATCAATCCAGAAAAATGAACTCTCATGGGATTTGAGAAGGGCTCACTATAACAGAGAAGAAGAAAAGCAGAATTTCAAGCCAACCCCAAAACTTATTTTACTGTTTTACAGAAAGGAAGACAGAAAAGAAAGCAAATGATCAAATCATCTTATTATAGCATAATATTTGATCAACCAAACTTTGTGGCTAATTAAATGTAATGACTACAACCTACCAAGTCAGTACTCTTAGCCACACACACAAAAAAGCATGAGTTGATGGGATCATGATTACCACTTGATCGGTGCAATCTTAGGTCATAATTAATCCAACACTCTGCCATACATACCAAAGAGTACATATATATACACCCAAAATAACCACTTAACTTTTTATGTCTATTTTTTGTTTGTGATTAGGTAAAGTGGAGCTTGACATGATAAACACATATATATTACACTTTTTTCCTAACTAGGGTTCAAATTTGTCATATTTAATCTTTTGTAAATAGTGGGTACTAATGGGTATCCTCTCCTTTTAAGGCCAGGAAAATGTTTGCCCCAAAATCAACAGTACAAAAGGTATATAAATGTTGCACTAAAGTTTGTGTAGACAGAAGGAATGAAAGACATCAATTTTGGAGAAATTCAGAAAGACTGTAGCAGTTGTTTAAGGTAATGTCCTAGTGATTGTGGCTCAGAAAAATGTCCATAATGGAAAGGCCTAGCTAGACTTCTAGGACTTTATCTTTAGCCTAAATGTATATATATTCTGCAAAATTTTAAAGTTAGTTTTTGAGTGATGGTACTATGGACAGTGTGGTGCTAATTATTACATGTAATCCAACTCATCCTCTTAATTTCCTACTTTACTAAAGACTTTACACATAATATAGAGTTAAATTAAGCTAATTCTTTAAAATTGGGTAGCTTTCACTAGCCATGATTACATCCCCAAAAAGCCACTGCAACCCTTCAGGAATCCTGCAATATTTTTCTTCATAAACAAAAACCATGTATGAAAAAAAAAAGCCACTCTCACTACCTTTCACCGAAAAGTGCAGGGCACACACCAACAACACGTTCTTGACTTTAGATTAGGCACACACATTATATTATATACACTCATTAAAGTTAGTATATTTCAAAGTCATCACTACCCTTTAATCCTGCATGAGTTCATGTGACTTTTACCTCACTCCAAGCCTTTCTCTTTCCACACACAGATCATTTGGGAGAAAAAAGAGAAGAGAGATTGGGTTCTCCTTATTCCTTAAACAACTGTCAGCAGCAGCATAAACCATGAACTACTGAGCTCTGACTGCAAAGTGATATTTTGGGTACTAAAAGAATTAGAATTAACAGTGTTGGGATCCTTGAAAGACTGAAACTTCTTGGTGGCCTTGTGGGATTGGTGTTTCAGAACTTTCAGAGGGCTGAGAATCTGAATTTGCCAGATTTCGTGAGAAGATGGGTGTTGTTACTGTTGCAGAATTGAAACCAAGTATATCGGGGAAGAGATCTTTTCGTCCAAGTTCCAGTATAAGACATGCCACTGAATGGTAACTTTCTCCTTCTTTGATGTTTGTCTGCAAAATAAATTAAGTAGCTCTGTTTCCAGAATGGTGGTTGGTTTAACTATACATATAATTTAAGTACTTCTATTCTGGACAATGCATAAAAAAAAGGCTGAAGTCTACCAGATTTTCAATGTGGGTTTTTTTTTTTTTTTTGTCTGTCAAGCTTTCTGCATTCATTATTTGTTTCTCGAACTTACATGATTTCTCTTGTTTTAAAGAAAAAAGTTCAATATTTGTATTTTTTAATTGAGTTTTTGGAGCTTTGAGTTCACTTGCCAGACAGACTTGGGGAACCTGAGTAATTGACAGATTTCAAATTTAGTTTCGAAAGTGACGTTTTTTTAATTCCATTCTTCATTCTGACAACAACAACAACAGAATTCAGTGTTATGCATTATTTCCTAGGTTCATAATTTTGATACAATCTTTCATTTTATATATCATAATTTTTCAATTGTCTGGAAAAAGAACTGTTACCAGAAAAGTACATGCATTTCCAACGCCTTGAATTCTCCTTTTAAAGTAGCATCAAGCCAATGTTTTGATAGATTCCCCCACCCATATTAGTAAACTAAAAGTAGACAGCACCACTTGCTGATGATAAGCCAGGAATACAGTCACCGTCGACTGTGACAGATCAGCAACCTCTTTTTGGCCATTGAGCTGTGCCTGTGATCTTGACCTTGGGGAAGTCTTCCATCCAAGGTGACAGCACCACGAGGCCGGGCTACCGGATGGGGATGTCATGTATTATTCTTATCCTAGAACAACAATCAACTGCTAATTTCTCTTAAGCTGACAAAGCCATTCAATAATTCTTGCTGATTTTTACCCATATGTAAGAGGCCCTCAGACATTGTACGAGAAAAAAAGTCGTACAACAGTTAATTCAGCCTGACAAACCTTCTTGCTTCTCACACAATGCAACAAAAATACACACAGCTACCCAATAAATCTATGGGGTCCATTTTTGGGACTGGGATCCCATATTCCTATTCAAAGTCAGTAAAATAGCTGAATTGTTTGCTTCTCCAAAACCAGATTAAACCCAGTTTTTTCAGCTGTGTATGTTTTATTACCATTTTTACTGTTTACCCTGCTACTTGAGAAACACCACTCATGCTATAATTATTGAGTTGTCAGATTTCTAACCCGGGGCCCTCCATGTCGAACCATGGAATCAAGATTGATTTTTTCTCCGTAGATTTAGAGTGTGTTCAATGAATATAAAATGAACTTACAATTGACTGAACCAATGGGGGAAGTTATGGGTTCAAGCATGGGAATGCAGGTCTATGGCAGAAAGAACAATGTGATTTCTAAATTATTGGCACTAACAAACATGTATGGATGCACTCATCTTTCTTTTTATGCTTTCTACTAGATTTTACTCTCTATGATTACATTCATTTCTCAGTATTTTTCTTGCTTTTCACTAGTTTTTAGTCTTCTTGAAGCCTCATTAAACCAGTTATCTATCATGCAGGCCTATTTCTGATGTTTCTAGTGATCTTACAATTGAGGTAGGAGGATCAAGCTTTGCACTTCATAAGGTATGGGAATCCTTTTTGTCATGTTTTTAGCAGGAAATTTGTAATTATCATGGGTTCATGGTTCCTACTTCCTACTCTACAGTTGCACTCGCTAAATTACTGCAGAGAGAAAGAATGAGTTAAGAACCTGTGTTTTTAGGATTCCAAATTTGCAATTGTTCTACATAAAACTATTAATTGCTCAAAGTTCATGTTTACTAATGTATGCCTAGAAGGTATTTGAAAGAGGTTTACCTTTTGACATAGAAACTGGTTGCACTATTGTTCATGTTCTTGAGATTTTTTTCTTTTCAGTTCCCTCTAGTTTCTCGGAGTGGAAGAATCCGGAAGCTGTTAATTGATGCCAAGGATGCAAAAATTTCGCGCATAAATCTCTCTGCTGTACCAGGTGGATCAGAGGCATTTGAGCTTGCTGCAAAGTTCTGCTATGGAATAAATGTTGAGATTACTCTTTCAAACGTTGCAATGTTAAGGTGTGCTTCACAATTCCTAGAAATGACAGAAGAGTTTGCAGAGAAGAATCTGGAAGCACGTACAGAAACTTATTTGAGGGACATGGTACTTCCAAACATCTCAAGCACAATATCTGTTCTTCACCGTTGTGAAACCCTCTTGCCTATATCTGAAGAAATCAACCTGGTTAACAGGCTTATCAATGCAATTGCCAATAATGCTTGCAAAGAGCAACTGACTTCTGGCTTATTGAAACTTGATCACAACTTCCCATCAAAAGCTATGCCAGAACCAGAAACACCATCTGACTGGTGGGGAAAGTCTCTAGCAATTCTGAATCTTGATTTCTTCCAACGAGTTTTATCAGCTGTTAAATCTAAGGGTCTAAAGCAGGATATGATCAGCAAAATTCTGATAAATTACACTCATAATTCTCTTCAAGGTCTGGTTGTGAGAGACCCTCACTTGGTAAAGGGGAGCCTATTGGATTTGGAGCTGCAAAAGAAACAAAGGGTAATTGTTGAAGCAATGGTTAGTTTATTGCCAACTCAATCAAGGAAGAGTTTAGTTCCCATGGCATATCTCTCCAGTTTATTGAAAAGTGCAATAGCCTCATCTGCATCCACTTCTTGTAGATCTGATTTAGAGAGGCGGATTGGTCTGCAATTAGACCAAGCAATTCTTGAAGACATCTTAATACCGGCCAATTCACATGGAATCAATCATTCAACCATGTATGATACAGAGTCAATTTTAAGGATTTTCTCCATCTTTTTGAACTTGGATGAGGATGATGATGAAGATAATCCTTTAAGGGATGAAAGTGAAATGGCCTATGATTTTGACAGCCCTGGATCCCCCAAACAAAGCTCAATCATCAAAGTATCTAAGTTACTTGACACTTATCTTGCAGAAATTGCACTAGACCCAAACTTGTCACCCTCAAAATTCATAGCCCTGGCTGAACTACTTCCAGACCATGCTCGTATTGTTAGTGATGGATTATACAGAGCTGCTGATATATTTCTCAAAGTAAGTGTCTCTCAAACTAATTCAATAAACTTCAGGAATTTCATAACTTCATTAATTTCAAGGTTTTTACAACAATTTTCTGCTTCTGTCTCAGGTTCATCCGAACATAAAGGATTCTGAACGTTACAGACTATGCAAAACCATAGACTGTCAAAAACTATCTCAAGAAGCCTGTAGCCATGCAGCACAAAACGAAAGATTACCAGTGCAAATGGCTGTCCAAGTGTTATACTTCGAGCAAATAAGGCTTCGGAATGCAATGAGTGGAGGCCACAATCAGTTCTTCTTCGGTGCAATAAACGGTCAGTTCCCTCAACGTTCGGGCAGCGGTGCAGGGAGTGGAGCCATCTCACCTAGAGATAACTATGCATCAGTAAGAAGAGAGAACCGAGAACTGAAACTTGAAGTTGCAAGAATGAGAATGAGACTAACAGACTTGGAAAAAGATCATGTTTCCATGAAACAAGAGTTGGTCAGGACTCATCCTGCTAACAAATTGTTCAAATCATTCACCAAGAAGTTAAGCAAGCTCAACTCATTATTCAGGATAAACAGTCTGAAGCCAATGGGGGGTAAAGCAAATTCAGAATCTCGATTCTTGTTTCAAAGGAGAATTAGGCGCCACTCGGTGTCATGACTATATTTGTAGAAGGTGTGAATAACAAGAACAAGAGTGTATAGTAATTTGTAGTGTGGAAATTTGTGGTCTAATGGCAGAGTTGATGGTAGGTTTGGTTTTGATTGTTGGATTATGGGGTTGATTTGTTCAGTGAGAAATTCAGATGTTTTGCCTTTGACATTTTTGTAAGAGTCTTGAGGAAAAGGGCATACTCAGTCAAGAAAAGAAGGAAACAAAAGGACTTGTAAAATCTTAAATGCTTAGCTATATTTGGTGTGACTGTGAGAAATCTGTATATGAATGAAGTAGACAAACAACCTTTTAAGCCATCACATTTTTTCCCATCAATTTTATGAACATTCCCTTTCATTCATTTCTCATGAAATTATTTTTCCTGCTAAAATTTCATTAGAAATTTTTTTACAAGTAATTGAAAGTGAAAACTAAAATCACATATACATTCTTTTTAAAAGGGATATATATAAAAGAATAAAGGGTAAGAAATGAGTTGTTTATCAATTATATCACCTTAACAAATGTTATAAGATGAGCCTATATATTTGCCATACGAGAGAGAGAAAAATGAAATAGAATCAGAGAGAGATTGATCAAAACGGTGCGTTTTATTTGCGAGTATAAGCTTAAAGCTAAAACCTTTCAATCGACACCGCCATCGATGATTCGATTCTACTTCAGATCGGAGTTTTTGCATTTCCGCTTCGCCGTGCCCGGACCTTGCGAATTCTAGAAAACAACCTTCCTCGTTCCTTCAATTTGAGAAGAAAGATTGGGATGCGCGTATCATTTTCTCAATTGGGCAATGTCTTGCCCATCCCGAGGCTTTTCCGGTACTTCAATTCGGCCTTTTGCTTTTCCTTCTCCTCCTCTTTAGGGTTTCCGAGTCTCGAAACTTTAGAATATTTTTTTTGACATGATCTTCATCTTTTCAGGCAATTGGAGCAAGAATTTGAAACTGTAGTCAAGGTTTTACAACCTGGACCTCTGGGAATCATCGAGCACAAATTCTCCGCCGACGAAATTCGCGAGGCAAACGCTACGGTTCGTAGAGCCGTCGAGAATTGGCGGAGGAATGCAATCATAGAGGAAAGAAACGGCGTTTTGAAAGATTACATTCAGAGGTAAACGACTGTATGGTGGTGCATTGTTTTCTTTTCCATTGATGATGAACGACTGGAATTTCTGTAGAGCATGTGAAAAGTATAAACTTTCTATTGCCGTTTCATTAAAGTTTGTAACTTTGTTTTCACCCTCTTAATAAAGTTTTGAAATTTCCTTTAATTGCTCTTTTAGATTTAGCGAACGATTATATATAGCTCAATGCTTTGTACATAATGGGCTCATCTCTGTTCTCTGCTAGCATTGTTAGCTAAAATTGCAAAAAAGATTATATGAATCCGATGTAACTCGTTTCAGAATCTATGATTATTGCAATTATCATGGCAAGATGCATATCTATTTCACATAGACGAGGTGTGATTTATCTTCATATGATGTTTTCACCTTTTTACCTGATTTACTAATCTGTAGTCTGTACATTCTTGATCTGTACATGATATGACTTAGGAATCATAGTCTTTTGATGTGGATGCGGGAATGATCCATCACTAAAGTCTGTTTGAGACCAGACAATAGGTTACTTGATAAGCATTCTGGTTCAACTTCTGCTTATTAATGTAAGGGATTGGTGGTTGTGAAGTTTTTGATTGTATGGACTATGGAATCGTTGAACTAGGATAGAAAAATGTTAGGCGAATGGCATACCATATGGAAAATAAAAATTACTTACTACTTGAGATTTGAGAAAAACAATGAGCTTGTAGCTGCTTTTCTTTTTCTAGAACTTTTTCTCCCATAGTTTTATAAATATGCTAGTGTTCCATTATGATGCAAATTGCAGAGTCAGGTTTCAAGCCCCTAAATGCAGCATATACATAATATAGCAGATAGCAGATCATATACTTTTATTTTGATGGAGTCAATACTTTGGAGGGGTATATGCGTTGTTCCGTGTGCGGGGAAGCTGAGACTCGTTTGAGAAATATAAAAAGGTGGAGGTGGTGATAACACTAGACAAGGGAACTGCTGGCTGTACCACTCGCCCCGTAGAATTCTCTGAGTTACAAGCTAGCGTTACCAAGCTCGGCGTTCAATAAGTGAGACGGACTCTAATATAAACCTACGCAATAACCTTTTCTTATCCCTTGTGGGATTTTTTTTTTTTTTAATACAAGGGAAGGAGCAATTAAAAAAAAGTCAAGTAAGCGGGCTTTATTAGTTAGTACTAATAAAAATGTGGAAGAGGGTCTTTTCTTTAGTAATCAAATAAGTTTGCAGTAAAAGTCTATTTGAGACTAGACAATTGGTTACTTGATAAGTATTCTTGTTCAGCTTCTGCTTATTAATGCAAGGGATTGGTGGTCGTGAAGTTTTTGATTGTTTGGAATTGTTGAACTATATAGTATAGAAATTTGAGAAGCAAATGATAAGCCAGAAAGATTACCAGTCACTTGCTTTTATGGAAAACAAAATTTACTACTTGTGAAGAAAAACCATAAGCTTATAGCTGCAATTTTGTTTTCTTTAAGTATTATTCCAAAGAATGTATAGCTGTTGATTGAAATGTTAAATCAATATATGTAGTTATCTGCTTTCAAGTTGATCCCAGGCATTTTCACTCTATATATTATATTATATATCAGTATGAATTAAATGTTGGGTAAATTCAAAGTATGATTTTCTAATTTAGCCTGGAAAAACTACCAGATAACTCGTCTTTTTCTGATGGAAATTATTCTCCAAATATGCAACGGACTGTGATTATGATCTGAAGAAGATAAAATTTTAATGTAAGTTTTTCAACCTGTCTGATTCCGACTACTGCCCCTGAAACTTGTTTGCGTTGTTTTCACTCCCGTAGTTGGAACAATATGCTGGTTTTTCCACAACATTACATTCTTGATCTGATTTAGGAATCATTGTCTTTTGATGTGGGTGCCGTAATGATCCATCACTAAAGTCTGTTTGAGACCATTTGATAAGTATTCTGGTTCAAATTCTGCTTATTAATGTGATCAAGTTTTTGATTGTTTGGAATCGTTGAACTTGAACTAGGATACAAAAATGTTAGGCGAAAAATAAAAAGGTGGAGGTGGTGATAACACCAGACAAAGGAACTGCTGGCTCTACCAGTCGCCCCGTAGAATTTCTACCAAGCCAGCAATTTGTCAAGCGACTTCCAGTGTCATAAGGGGGACTTTCAGTCCGCTTATCAGACGACTTCCATCATCTACTCGACAGTCAACACTTGGTTTGAGCTCGGAACTCAACGAGGTTCATCAGTGAGCCATGCACCATCTCTGTCTCAGTAGTATTCACTACTAAGCCACCTTAATACCCTCACTCGAGTTACAAGCTAGCGTTACCAAGCTCGGCGTTCAATAAGTTAAGACAGACTCTAATATAAACTAACACAATAACCTTTCCTAATCCCATGTGGGATTTTTTTTTTTTTTTTTTTTTTCAGGAGAAATTTAAAAAGTCATGTAAGTGGGCTTTATTTGTTAATAGTACTAATAAAAATGATGGCGGGCCTGTGACGGACCAGATCAAGGGGTACTGGCTCATTAGTCCAAGACTCTCCATGTACAAGCCGAAATAGTAAACCTCCAAATTGGCAGAAGTATACAGGCATGTGGAACGAACGAAGAGGGTCTTTTCTTCACTATCAAATATTTTTTCTTCAGTAGGGATTGGTGGTCGAGAAGTTTTTCATTGTTTCTTTTTTTTTTTTTTTTTTTTTTTACGTTACATTGTTTGGAATTGTTCAACCAGTATAAAAAAATGTGAAGGAAATGATAAGCCAGAAAGATTATCAGTCACTTGCTTTAATTTATATATGGAAAATATATATAGTATCTATCTATTATTTTCCCCCTTACACTCGTAGCATTTAAACGTTTTGTCCTCTTGAACTTCAATTTTTGGACGTTTTGCCCCCTCAACCTAACGGCTACGTCAAGTTGCTAACGTTGCATTGCCACAGGACACAAAAATGCCACGTGGCATTGCCACATCAGCGGTTTTGTCCGACATGGCAATGCCACATGGGTTGGGTTGATCTGACGTGGCAATGCCACGTCAGCAACTTGACGGAGTCGTTAGGTTGAGGAGGTAAAACGTCCCAAAATTGAAGTTTAGGGGGGCAAAATGTCCAAGATTGAAGTTCAGAGGGCAAAACGTCCAAACGCTACAAGTTGAACGGGGAAAATGATACATAAGTCATATATATAGCTGCATTTTTTGTTTCTGGATTGCTAAATACCGCCCCATTTTTTACGCTTTTACCCTTTGCTTCATTTTCTAATCTTGAAACTATCACGAACGTAGAATAGCGATAATGTGTTGTATTTTGATGACGATTTAAGAAAAATGAACGATAACGTGCCGTATTTTGATGACGATTTCAGAAAAATACAATTTTTGACGAAATTTAGGACTGATGACCCGTGCCACCCCAAGAAGACGGCTTACCATGGCTCAAGCCGCCCCACTGGGGAGGCTCAACCACGGCGGAGCCGCCCCACTGGGGCGGCTTCACCATGGGCAGGCTGCCCCGGTGGGGCGGCTTGGCTATTTTTTTTAAAATAATTATTATTTAAAAAA